>JAQQZZ010071067.1:0-21764 GCA_030265115.1 Mopalia vespertina | reverse complement strand
TTCAGAATGTAAACAACAGCCGAATCACCCCTCCATCAAATGGTGATAAATACACCAAATATGACCTATTTAGGTTACAATATTACACTGACCAGAAACCTCCACTCAATTACTTCACATCAATACCAAATACTCCACCAAAAAAAATTTCCAGCAGCAGAATAAATAAAACAAGACAACACACCATATTTATTAAGGACTATATTTCAAGGTGACAAAACGCAAGTTCATAACAGTGGTCTTACGCCAGATCTACGTCATTACCGGATTCGTCCTTATAACCTTTTATCAAAATACACTTTTGCGCCTCATTTTACTAGAGAGGTTGGGACCAGTTGCTGTTTCCGGTC
This sequence comes from Mopalia vespertina, assembly GCA_030265115.1. Classification (NCBI taxonomy): domain Eukaryota; kingdom Metazoa; phylum Mollusca; class Polyplacophora; order Chitonida; family Mopaliidae; genus Mopalia; species Mopalia vespertina. Next base: position 21,414 of record JAQQZZ010071067.1, on the reverse strand, counting down.
AGTGAAAATGTCGGACACCACATGTTTTGTTACTGTACATCTTCATTTTAACCTTATCTTATAAACTTATGGTCCATTGTTAATAGGAAAGTCTGCTGCTCTTTGTATCTGTTGGTCACACTTTGTCGATACTGATATGGATTAATCAAAAGCTTTCTCTTCCTTTAAAGTTAAAGACATTTTCGTCCGTGTTAAAATGAGAAAGCTGCAAATCACAAAAAATTATATTCCTACACTTTATAGTATATGCCCATAATAAACAAAGAATAGTATTTAAAACTGACGAATAATGTTCGGAAAGTATTAACAACGATTTAATTACTGCGTAAACTTATATTCAGACAGTTAAATTAAGATCATATAATTAAATATAGACAAAACAGAAAGAACACACACTGATGTAAATAATATTACACTTGAAATAGTTTTAAAGCGTCGAGACAATTTACAAATCTAACTGAAAACTTTATGCAGTGATTAAATACATCAGCAACTGATGAACTCAATGTTTTGAATATGAGGGAGACTAAAGAGACTGAATTATCTCCCTTGAAAAAAAAACTCTAAACTGTTTTTTACCATCCCCTCCCTATAAACTCTGGGCTAAATTAATAATTTTTTATTTTATTTTACGAAATAGTCCTCCACGAAATGAAAGAAATAATATATTTGAAAGTGAGAATTATTTTTTCTTGGCGGATTTCTGCTATTTCAAGCTTTACGTTTAGTATGTTTCCTAATGACGTATGTAGTGGCCGCGACAGAGGTGTGTACTTTTGGCCAAACTTGGCAGCGGCCATCGATCTGATGAAACAAGTATTCAAATCATGTTTACTCCTATCCGTCTATATTTCAGTTTATCAAACAGCTGGCATCTACATCTTTGGCTATCAAAGTTTAACATAGGCAAGATTTGTTTTCCATTTTTTAAGACAACAATAACAATGATAACATATATGAATTGATAAGCTTCAAGGCTTGGTTTAAAGAATGGGTGTTGTTACTTTCGTTGTGGGGTTTTGTTTGTGTTACAGTTTGCTAACAGTTACTGTTATCCGTATTTCAATCATACACTGGGTTTTATTTCAGATCGTTGCAGTGGATGCACGGTTTGCAGTGTGTCGCCGGGTTGTTAGTTCTAACGATAGTAGCTGGGGCACTGTACAGACCCGCCTCTCTCTACCACCCACGGAGGAAGGTCATTCTGCACATCAAAAGCCAGAAAAGGACTAGAAGGGACCGCAATGCCGATAAACCGCCATATTTTGACTTCAGTGCTCTAAGGATGAGGTCCATTCAGTTGTTAATGGTCATTACTTCATTAATAGCTTTGGGCATACATGTTCCCGTCATCTTACTGGTAAGAGAACGCCTGAGTAATATAGCTTTAGGCTTATACTAGGGATTGATAGGAGTTAACACACCTCTCCTCCCGCCCTCAATTTTAAGCTAAGAAAAAGTCAATATTATCTACATTTACACTTTAGACAGATACGAGTTGCTGTCATCTTACTGGTAAGAAAACAAACAGATGAGAAGGTCTTGCGCAAACGCAATTAAGCAGCGTGTTAAAATGAAATTGTGTGCTATGTCTAGGAAAGGTCTTCTTCTTCTGGTCAGCGTGCTGGGTAAATGTGAATTGTATGCTTGTTCACAAGCTTGTCATATGAAAGATACTTTGACATTATATGGGTGTGAGTGCTCCAACATAGTTATAATTTGGTTAGGACATTACTCATATAAGTTATATAGGCCTACGAATATTGAGCATGATCCACCGAGCATCAATTATCCCAATGAATTTGAAGTACCTGTACAATGAGATAATCTACTTGTATGTTACAGACCCACACAGCGTTAGACAAGACCCTGCCTGCAGATGGGGAGTCGCGTAATCGCAAGCTTAAGTACGACTTCGCCAACAACGATTCTTTGATTCTGCTGAATGTCTACATGGGTCTAGGTCTGGTAATTGGCTGCTGCACCCACGGTTATATCACCATCCGTAATAACAGCAAGTGTATCATATCACGTCGCTACCTCTGTCAGTCTGCTGCCCTCACCTGTGGAGTCCTGTGTCTCTTGCTAACAATGGCTCAAGATTACAATGCCTACGCTCTTTTCGCCTGGGGGTTTGGCATATGTTATGGTGGATACTATTACAGTCTGAAAATGTACACGTACGAACTGGTCAAAACGAAGATAATGGAAAGAGCTTGGGGCTTTATCTGCGCCGCACAATGTCTCCCCATCCTTGTTGGCACACCCATCGCAGGTAAACCAGAACAACAATCAGTCTAATAGCAGCAGTTAATTTAATAGCGAAAGTACCTTGCTATATAATATGGTTATTTTCTTGAAATTATATAGTGGTGTGTCCAAGAAGGTAGAAACGATTGTGGAACAAGACATACGCCGATTGTTTACTTAATAACTTGTTGCTGTTTAACGTCATGCTTTATGCTATTTCACTCATATGATATCGGTGTCTTCTTGTGTCCAGGTGCCTAAGTTTTCTGTCACTGAAATACGTTTAAAATATGCTCTTGACATAATAGCCAACCAAGATACGGTATTCTGAAACCGGGCAACCACTCCTTGCTTTTAGCTTTTTTATTTTCAAGCAAGAGACAAACGTATCCTAATTGTGAACCTGCCTTGTATCAGAGTAACCCGGAGCGATACTTGGAGGTCAGTTCCTGTGACATCACTATCAGTCCAAAGTGTATTGATTACCACATCAATCAATTAAGTAGTTATTGTTATTAATCTTGTGCATAAAATATTATTTCACATAACATATACCTACCGGGTTAACTCTTCAGGCCAATTAATTATAAGGGACTGAGAAATTTGAGTAGAGTTGTAACTGAGACTAACGCATTTTCTTTGCAGTGTATCTCAACGACATCCGCACACCACCGTCCCCAAGTTCCGGAAAGGGGTTTATATTCGCTGGCATCTGTACTGTAACTGGTGGCCTCTTATTCTTCGCCATGTCATTCGCTGAAAGACATCCTTCAAACGCTGATGTCCTCCAGAAGCACACCTGTACCTGTGACCAGCAGATTGCCGAGGCTGCCGCTTTGTTGGACATCACAGCTGACGGCATCATCTCAAAGCCGCTGAATAACGCCCAGTGCATCATTTCCCCCATCCAGCTTAGAAAACCAGCTGTTCGAGATGCTAATAACATACAGCTTCAGGGATACTTGACACATAAAGAAAAACAAAAACAGACTGTATTGTCCAAAATTTCTGAAGAACGCGAAATGGGACAGTGTGACCTGAAAGAAATGCCACACGTATCTACCTTAGACAAAGTAGCTGATTACTTAATGGGACGAAAAGATCCGTGTGAAAAAGACTTCAGCAACTGTAGTAGTTGTCGCGATCAGCCTCAGCTAATTTCCGAAATCTCTACGTCGTCTGACAAAAACAATCGACAAGAAAAACACCTGAATGACCGGAAAGAGAAGGTCGTGAAAGTTGAACTGTTTGATCCACCGAGTCAAGAAAAGGAATCTACTGCTACTGTTTCTTACGACAGCGACCTTTATATCAACCTGTGTGAGGCACAGGTATAATCATTTTGGCAGGGTTTGAATTGCAAAGTACAAAGCAAAACGTTTACTGTAATTGGTTACCGCCAATTAACTACAAAGCACAAAGACCCGGCAGTGTTAATTGACATGTTATAAAAAAAAACACACACATATCTAGACAGGTGTTCGTTGCAGTTCGCCAACAAGATCGGCGGAACAGGACTGTGTTGTGAATCGCCTGTCCCATACTCCTATAAACATAAAGCTACTTGATGGTCTAAGTGGCATGACATTACATATGTAATGATTTTTTTATATAAAGTGGTGCTTATATAAAATGTTTATTTAACTAAGATATGGAGTAATTCGAAACATGGTAACAATTAGCTGTTCTGGCACAAAACGTTTTTATTGAATAATTAAGACACAAATGGTAAGAAGTTTGGTACAGACAGTAAGCCTAAAGTGAATCCAAACAGGAAAACAGCGGTTCATATTGTTAAATTATCCGCATTTATATATCTATATTTTCATGTATATTTATTGTTATAAAACCACTGAAAGGGTGTTTTAAGAGATATCATATTCCTGCTGTTGTTTGATGACACAAACTTTTGGTATTGAATCAGCTGACACATATGAAAACTATCATGTTTTTATGAACTGCATTGTTCTGGTATCTGTCTGAAAGGTGCACTGCCGGTAATTCCGGCTATCCGGGAACTTGTATCCTTTGACTTGTTTTCATTTTAGTACGAACTAATGCCTACTGTCACGAACGTGAATGAAATCTAATTTCCCTCTAAGAGGGAATTACGTTTTGTTGTGTACGTCTAGCATCTTTTTAATTTTAGTGGAAGCAATGGTACACACATTGTATATAGAATAAAATGATGGTGGGCTGATGGCTTTTCTACGGAGAGTAAATCGGTAAGAAAGACCATTCAATCCCAATACATTTGGCGGTATTCGCCAATAAGAAGGCAACACCTTCGTGGAGAGACATCGACAATGTGGTCACTGTCCATCATAACCAGAAACTATGTGATATTACAACGTTAACTGGAGCTTACTTGAATACGGGTCATAAGCTTTTATCATCCTTTAAAAAGCATAATACATGGAGTGCTGTTTCATCACAAAGATAAATATATACAACTATATGCCATCTATTTGAAATGTTTGTTAAACAATGTATCCATATCCTAGATGGACATTATCTTCTATGTGTTGTTTTATGCTCAAGTGCGCCCAGTTTTTGTGCTGTGTTTGGACCATGTTGCAGCCTGCGGATTCAGTGTATTATTTGTCTGGTTTTCACATATACAGCTTTGTGTAGATCAACTAAGATGAACTGTTATCTGCTTTTGCTAGTCAGTCTAGTTCAACAATGTGTCTGGTGCGATTTTGTCTCTTCTGAAATGTATGTCCGCTTAATGTTTGTGTCCATGCTTCTCATCTACGTCCGTATAGAGACTTTATTGTGGAGAAATCCTGTCTTACTTTGGTGCCTGTTCCCGGTGTATAGAACAGTGCTGTGTTAAAGCATCTACAGGATTGTGTCATTGCTGAATGATACAGAAGACAGAAAAGACCATTTATGTGCTTGCCTGAATGTGTCATCCACCCCGCTGTGTATTGTCCGGTTGCAGACACTGGATCGATGAATGTATCATACCATCCGGACTTGCTGAATAGTCGCTTCACTTTTGATTCATTCGTGCAACTTTTTTTTAACTTGGCAGTAAATTGACACTGATCGCACGTTTGTCCTGTAAAACTGTTGACAATTATAACTTAGGATCAAATGTTAACGTCTCGATGTTGCAAGGCTGTTGCTTTCACGTGACGGTGTCCAAATGAAGGACAGATAGCCTAATTGTGACTATCGTATCGGTGCTTTGCTCTTTACATTTATCGTTAATCATTGCCACCATTATAAACCATGATGGCCCATATGGTACCGTACTCATTCGAACAATAATTCGTGTGAGACAAAAGTCCAGTTATAAAATTCATTATAAGACTTGCCTCTGGATTGTCCAAAATACTCTGATATGATTTTGTTATCATGTTGTGATATTGTGACGTCACGTTTACGGGTATTATCATATCATGCAATATTGTGGTACATTTTACTAATCTCATTAGCTTATATACAAATGAAAATGAGTAATTTCAATATTTTAATGGTGGGAAAACTCATTTGGAGCGCGGAGCCTTGTCATAAACATCTTCACCACGTACAATTAATTGACTGACTGAAAAATACATTTATGGTAACATAGAACCGTTGAAAATCCCATCCGAAATCCATCCATTGCACAATGTCTTACAGTGAATTGTTTTACGCGGGTCTGCAAACAAAATATCATTTCCGATTTAACAGAGTGAATCCTAAAATTTGACATCCCAGAAAGTTAGGAAGCAATATCAGGTGATAGTGAAGGACGTGACATCGAAGATGAAGGTCAAGATCAAGGTCAAAAGCAAGTTGAACTACGAACAGGAAAGGGGAAATAGTTGTCAGATAAATATGGTTAAGTTTCTTAAAACACAATAATTATATTTTTCTGTCTATGAATCTATGTATCTTAAATTCTTTCATTTTGTATGTAAACACTAAAGCCACGCATACAATTTTAAATCAATGGAAGGCATATTGGTAATTAGTACATATTAGGCTTAATACATGTTCAAAGGTGCCATTGGAAATTTAAAGTCTAAACAAAATGGAACATAGTATTCCATATGCTACTATTTTTGCAGTGTTCTATTTTTTAAATGCCTGCTGGTCATGGCAACGTAGGGCCTTCGAAGATTAGACCCAGAGCTTCTCCACCAATCAGTGATGTTTTTTAACTTCGGAGAGTCATAACTTCATATAATAGCCCTGGTGGCTAATTTCTGTACAAACCATCCATTATATAAACTATGTTTCAGTAATCTAGTGTATTGCTTACTACGTATTGTACCAAATGGTAATAAACATACATCATAACAAATTGGTTTTCTTTGTGATTACTTATTTTCTTCACAGAGAGATGATGTAAGTCTGAATAAGAAAATCCATAAGGTTAAGTTATATTTGACCAAGAGCTCTTGTGCCACAAAATATATAATAGTACGACAAAATACATTATAGTTAATTTTGACAGTAGATTTTACATACGACTTATTCTGTCCTGCCGTTTATGCTCTACAGGTCGAAGGTTATGCAAAAATGTCATGCCATGCCAAATGTCCATTTCAAGGGTAAAGTATCCGGGAAGAGGTTTTGAACAAAACTGGATTTTGTTTAGCAATTTCTTTTCCATAATCCGCCATTGGCACTCTGGTATATTGTCTGACTGTGCAACCAAACACTCGATTAGTCGTTTCTAGTAAGATATTTTCACTAATAGCTGTCTATAAAACTTGTCCCGCATTAAAAGGCATCTTCAAGTACAGGTCATGGACGACCCTGACCGTGGATACAGTTATCAACGTAATTGACCCATGTTTCAATTGTTTACAAGCCAAGCATTAAATTCAATTGTTTAATCGCAATTAAAGAATATTTAATTTTGTGTAGAATCAGTACGAAAAGGAAAGCACCATAACCACCATTTAATACTGCCAGGCAGGTCATCAAAATGCATGAAGACCAGATTAAAGCTGGACTCTTGCATGCCAGATAAAGCAGTCTTTGTTAGGGAACAAACTATAATTTGGTAATTTGGCAGACATTGGGAAGTGTGATTCATGAAATGTGGCACACCTCATCGCTTGTAAGAAGTATCTGAAACCAAAAGTTCACTTCTTTGCACTGAAGAGGAAACCGAAGAGAAATGCTTGGAAAGAGTAGCTTAAGAACGTTAATCGTTGAATCAATAGGGTTTCAACTGGAAACCAAGTAGGGGCTCTAAGAAAGCTAAAATTCCTTTTCTATTCCAATTTAACCCAACTAGCGCTCGGTTTGCTAGTCTTATTAATTATTGCCATATATTCCTCTCTCACAAAGACCTACAATAACATAAAGGAAGAACAACACTTCTTAGAACCCATTGACTAAGGCGACAGCCCCATATCATGTTTCAGATACCGCATAGGCCTATAACTATCATAAGTCTTGGCTGGAAATGCTTCTTTGTAATAACAGTTTGTTGTTTGGTTTATTTGTAGCCATGTCTAAATAATATCACGTCGGCTAGATTTATCACAAGTTTGTAAGTTTATATATTATGTTATTGCCTTCTCTGGTAATATGTGTTGGTTACCCATAACAACTCGAGAGCAAGATCTATTCAGAAACTTGTCTCTGTGAGTTTATCTAGACGTGATATGGTTATTCGGTTTTAATTAATCGGCATCTCTACCAGTGTTATTAATTTTTAAAGATATGTTACGTATATATAATTTTTTATTTTATTTCTCACTCCCTTCCATAACACATACGGGCATCAGAAACCGAGAAATGCTTGCCAAATGGGATGGCTTGGATGTAATTCTGGTGTCTTCAGAGACGTTGTCGTGTACTAAAGATCCGAATCTAGTCTGTCTATCGATTTTCTATTTCTGGCCTGCCTAGTTCCATAATTCTTCGTCTATTGGAATCTCTGGGCTGGGTTAAACGGGTCTTACGCAGACGTCACTCCAGCTGGATCGATTGGCCTACATTCTAACGTATTTACTTTAGTTTATAGTATTTAGCATGTGCCAGGATTGTTCCATTTATATGGGAGGCCAGACGGGAAATCTCTTCCTTTGGTTACTTATATACAGTATAGATGATACGTGTATGAAACGATACTATGGCCACTGTAGATTACTTTGGAAGTAGAAAATCTAATAAATGACACACCGAAGATGGAAGCTAGATTCAGTAACTCCGAGAAGTCTTTATAAGAGGTAGTTACAGTTGGATATTTGCTTGGGTAGTTCACTTTATACGTTTAGTGATGAGTAGGGGCCTTCTTCATTCACACGACAGCATGCCATCTCAATGTTCGTACAGAAACGTACGACACCTGCACAAAACAATGCCCAAGATACAAGACAATCGTAAGACGCAGACTAGGCTGCAGCAAGTGTTAATTGGGAAGCCTCTGAACAACAAGAAACTGCCCACCATGCACCGGCCCAGAAGTTGGAATTGGGAACTGTTTTTTTTTTTTTTCCACTCCTCAATGTAAGAAAGCGATTACCATTGATAACAATTAATAAAAATTCAAATCGTATTAAATTTTATGGCCATACAGATCTTCCATTACCGATGGGGGTCGTCTGGTAGATAGAGAATCCTTAATGGTAGCTAAATCGTGAAATAGAAACCCATAATCTTCCCCCAAGTCATTGGGCTGGGTTTTCATGACACCTACATTCGAGTCTTATAGTTTCTGATATCCTGCTACACTACAAGTCATGACGATGTGCTGGGCGAACAACCTTGCCTGACTTTTAATCTACCAGGAAGTTCTCCAACATAAAGCTGCAATACCAAGGGTGTTGTTAAAACCTTGTTGATGGCCTTAGGTAAACCAGAATAGTGTGTGAAGTTAGTTCCACGCTAAACCAAGTTCCGGGGAAAAGCCAATACTCCAAATGGGAAACGGATGTTAGCCTCGAATCTTCAACTTCTAAGTGATGTTAATATGCTCGGTTAATTTCTAATGCATCGAGTTGTTCGTTGAAGTATCACTTCACAGGCAAAACAACACCAACCAAAGGGAAACAACAAAGTGTTTACTAGAACGCTCTCATTACTTTTCTCAGGTAAACGTAAATGTTGTGTCCAATGTCAATTGTGTTATTGTTGCGATTGTATCTATTTTTGAATCATGAATATAAAACAAATACCTTATCTAAATTTCTGAATAATTCGATTTTAGAAAATGTAGTACTGGGGCCTCACCATTCGGCTCCCTGACTACTTGGCCCCTCCGAGATCTATACAGATCTGTTATCAAAATGAAAATATTACCCCATACACACACACATCAAGAAAAAACAGGGGAGAGATCGCGTCGATTTAAGCCATTCATTTCCTTTTAAAAGTTTTCGAAATGTATGGGGTTTTTTTAAGAGAATAAAACCATACACCTTGCATAGTGGGAACAGAACGGATTTGTATTTTATTAACTAATTTTACTTATCAGTCATTGTCCCCATCGTATTGGGGCGTATATATAGGTGAGAACGGCTCTCAGGCGTGCTACCTGTCTCGTGGAAGACATCTGTATTAGGAATGCAGGTATCATTTCAAACACATTTTTAAGGTACCGCTAGCCTAAATAAAAATCATATGAATTTTAAAAAAAGGAAAATTACTCATGAAATTGCTGTCCAATTCCTTTACCTATCTAGCTCACTATGATAATTCTATACGACGAACAGTGTACATTTATTCGGTCGCTATATTATTTGGTTGAAAACTATTTCAGTGGAAAAGGAGATGCCCTGTTTTTCTGATCGCACCAATGCAACAAGACGCTCCTCCAAAGCTTTAGCGCGATATTTCGGTGCCGATGCCGGAAGCACCTAATATATATTCATTCACTTCGAACATAATAAGTCTATGTAGTCCGTGAATCCCTTTCTTCGGATACCATACGTGGACTCCCTTTCTTCAGATTCCATATTCACATAGACCTCCGTTCTTTAAGTACCATATCCATATAGACTCCAGTTTTAGATACCATATTTACTAAGACTCCCGATCTTCAGATACTCTATCCACATAGAGCCCCGTTCTTAAGATACCATAGCTAGACTCTTCCCATTATTCAATTTTCATATCCACATATAGCCTCCCGCTCTTCAGATACGTTGCCCACATAGCTTCCAGTTCTTGACATACAGTATCCACATAGACTCCTCTGTGGGAATAATGCTACATTGACTCCCGTTCTTCCGATAACTTGTCCATATAGGTTTCCGTTTTGTTGATTAAGACACCCTATCCACATAAACTCCCGATCTTCAGATACTCTTTCCACACAAAAACTCCCGTGTTTCAGATACCCTCCAGACATTGGCTGGTGTTCTACAGAAACTGTATCCACATAAGACGCTCGTTTTATATATACCATATCCACGTAGACTCCCGTTCTTCAGATACTTTATCCACATTGTGACATATGTTCCCGTTCTTTAGATACTCTATCCACATAAGACTCCTGTTCTTTAGATACACTCTCCGCATAGATTCCCGTTCATAATATACTTCATCCAAATATAGACTTGCGTTCTTCGGATACTTTGTCCACATAAATTCCCGCTCTGTATAGATATTCTATCCACGTAGACTCCCGTTTCTGCATAAACCATATCCACATATGGACTGCTGTTTTTCAAAATTCATCAACAAAGATTCCCGTTCTTCAAATATCCTATACACATATACCCCTGTTCTTCGGATAGTTCGCTTTACCAGGATATCTGAAAAAAGGGTTCTTCACATACCCTGAATCGTAACGACAGTGTATAAAAAGCCTTAAAAAATAAATATATTTTTATACGTTAAATTTTAACAGGGTTCACAAACGCATAACAATACGTCATACACTTGGGGATTTGGAATTATTCTGTTCTCCAGTTATTTTGTTAAGTAGTTAACAATAGAAAATACGAGCGTATAGAATCCTACAAAGACCACTAATACCCATGTGGGTGGTGGACAGCTCATGTGACCTTGTAGCCATGCTACTCTTCAGATAATGGTCGTCCATGTCGTAACATCACTCAACTCAGTATCAGTATCAGTATCCGTACAGATACATCTGACGTGAATGGAACCAATACTATTACATAACATGTAGCCCTCGGAAAGCTTGCACCGACTCACTTTGCGGATTCTTACAAAATAACATAACAATACAGTAGGGTATGTAGCTTAAATGATGATTAAATACAATGCTTTTCGTTTTTTTATCTACAATTTAGAACGTTGAATACAGAAGGATGTGGATGAGATTGTAATTTAAACAAAATGTAGACTCGATGACATCATCCACTGTTGAAGGACATTTCTACGAAAAATTACCAGAGTTATCTCCCTTCTCCAGACTGCTCATATTACCTCCGAGGTGATAGTTCGCCGTTTGAATGGTCTAGGATGTTCAGGAATGATGGTCGTCGGGAATCATCCAGATTTGGTGTGACATTTTTCATGGTAAATTCCACGCCTGTCATTACAAATGCATACATAGGTTGTTCTCTTCCTACAACAGTTTTTTTTTTCTGGTTAAGAAATGACACCATATATGGTTCTTTAACTCATCTTAAAAGTGTGTCCGCCTGACGGACAAGGACCGATATCACCCTCGTCTTCAATAGCAGGAAATAATCAATCGGAAGTTCTAGAATTTTCATCACGCATCACCTCGGACGTGAAAGGTTTGTTTTGATATCAACTGATATAGTCCTTGTTGTGTATTATAGTATTGACACATTTTTCTTCTGTTTTAGATTCAGAACGTAATCCAAAAATTTTAATTCGCATGTTCTAAATCCATATGAAATTCGCCATGTTTTTTCATTATAAAAAAAAGATCAAATATTAAAAATAATAGAGATACTTTTTATTACAGAAAGAAGAATACATTTTGAACTGACAGTGATATGGTAAGCTAATGTGCGGTTTTGTTTGTTGTTTATCTCCTACTAATATGCCTTCTGGCGAAGCGCAGTTTGTTTGAAGAGTAGCAATGCGGACTGGCATTGAGCAATGAGCACTGGAAGAAAATTAACTTTCCAACATTATTGAAACGCTTCACATCTTGGTTGTGCTAGTGTCAATTATTGTTGGAATACAACGCCGTCATGTAAGTGAAATACCATTAAGTAGTATAGAGTGAGCAGTTGGGTAATTATTTGCTATTAGAAGGGTTATGGAAGGGTTATGCGTTACCAAGTACTTAATTGTTTGTGCGTTATAAGTAGTAGGGTGCCAGTTTGCCACCATACTACTGATAAAGAGGGATTTATGATATTACATATAAGTAAGGTCTGTGCGTTATTAGTACTACGGTGCGTGTGTGTAGCACCTTCGTACTTGATAAGTAAGGGCTGTGCGTTATTGAGCACTAAGGTACGGTGGTTATCACCTTAGTACATGAAAAGTAAGGGCTGTGCGTTATTTAGTACTACGGTGCGGGTGTGTAGCTCCTTTGTACATAATAAGTAAGTAAGCGTTGTTCTTTAATATGTACTAAGGTGGAGAGCGTGGTGATCTCACGAGATGTCGTGAGCATCACTTGTGACATCATAAAGTCACTTGGTGTCACTGGTTGGCGTCAAGGCAGTTGACTCCGTTGAATAGAGAAAGGGGACGATGTTGAATTAATTCTATGCATGACGGTGGCGGGCTGTGGACAGTGTAAATGAACGAGCCGGGTGTAAAGTCATGTTATGCAATGACTTTAACGTTGGAAAAATGAGCCAATACGTCAATATTTAATGTAAAAGCGTCTCCTGACGTCATAAAGTGGACATCACAACAACGACATGAGGAGTTATCTCCCATAGCTACACATAACCAACATCGCTGACACACTGTCACAGCATGTCTGAACTGAAATGGCACTGCATTACGTGAAATGAAAGGGGAGGCTTACAGGGTTGTGGGAGTTTGGATGAAGGTGTGATCAGCTTCCCATGATGCTTTGTGCGCTGTGATGTGGGGGAATATCGGGCATTTGGGCTAGCATTTGCTATAACATAACAAGGAAAAGTTGTTACTTATCGTATAGTGGGAATCGGATGGGTAGCACCGCACTACTGAATAAGGAAGGGTTGTACCTAGTGCTGTCATGGGGCGGTGTGGGTGTCTTCCCGTGATGCTTTACGCGCAGTGGAATCTCGCGAGATTTACGAGATTTGACGGGCGGTTGGCATAAGGTGATTTGGGGGTCATGGAGTGCTCGGTGACCTGAGTATGTCTAGCTGTAGTTGGAGTGTTTAAACAAGTCGTGTAGCCTCGTTTTGAGTAGCATTTCCTCGCTGTGACTGCTTTGACACAGAATGAAGAAGCAGCTGATTTTTATTGATCGCTTATTAGGGTATACATAAAATCTGCCACCCGTATCATCGTAGGGTTATAACATGGGTGGTGTCGTGTCAAACATGGATTGACAGGATAAACATCGGATTGCGATATTGACCCATAGAAACCATAGCGGACCAATCAGCGAAACCGAGGTGTGCTAGGGACCACCAGAGGAGTTATCTCCCTTAGTTAACAATAACCAATATGGCTGTCGCATCTTCACATCATGTCGGAACTGTCCAAAACGGAGCACGACGAAGTTATTCTTCACTCGGAAACTATGTATAGACAAGTAACCAAAGGTAAATGTGTCGTGAACCGCGCATGCGCGGGCTACGCAGGTGCTTAAATTGATGTAGTGTTGGGTATGTCACAGCATGTAACTGTCGGGCGATGGTCCTCGTCTCTTTCACGACCACACCCGACGTCCTCGACTTCCGTTACGACGGATTTTTCCTACCGCGAAAGGTTAAGTACGTAAACCGCCTTGTCATGGAGCATTTTAACAGCCCATTTCCTTAAATTGCCTCAGTGGTTGATCTGCAACAAAACAAGAAGGATGTCATGTGTGCGATATTTGTGAACGTCGGTTTTCTAGAAATTACGATATGATTTGTCATAAATTAACCAAGCATCGGGACGAAAGCAAAGAAGAATATGATAACGGTGGTCTTCATGATGATGTTGACGAAGAAAAAGGAGAAGACCTTCAGTCTGAAAACGACGACCAATTGGGGTCTTTTCATTCGAACGAGAGCAGCGACGACGAATGCGGAGACCAAGATGACGACGACTCGTCCGCTGATGTCTGGAATGAAATAGTCAGCAGCGTTCTCGAAAGCTTTAAGGATAAAATTATCGAAGCAGCAGAAGAATATCGTCGATTGACCTATTACACACCAAAAGATTCCATTTGCAGCTTTTTAGGTTCAGTCCTCTCTCATCGCCCAGTAATCCAAATTGTTTTTTTTATATTCACTATCCAAAACGTCGGCTTTCTTCAACTTCCGCTATCCGACCTCGACAGAAATATTGAAGGCCGTGACACATTGAAGTTTTTCGAGGACACATCGCGTGGACAAAAACTTGTGCAGTTCCCTTATCTCCGGGAGCACCTGTCACAATAAACTCCCACCAACTTAGCTCTATTACGACGAGTGTTTGTTTTTTTTTAAATTTTGGATATTGCACTAATACTAGTTCATTATCTTAAATGCCCCAAACTAACACTCCGCGCAATACAGAGCTACCACGAACTACACCCGTTGGTCTGGCACGCCAAAATTCTTTAGCGCAGATTAACAAGTGACAGTATTTGCTGAAAAGCCTACAAAAGCAGCGTGTTTATAGAGTAGAGTATATAAATTCTTCCATGATAAAAAAAAAAGTATGAAGAGCACAAAATATCACAGGACTAACACTAAAGACCACCAATAATCTAGACGATGGGAATATTGTGAAGAAAAGAGAGGATCGTGTCAACTGAACGAAGACAAAAAATAGCGTCGAACAACAGCACCATATGAGTGTGTGTGGGGGGGGGGGAGGGGGGGGGGGGTGTCTTGTATAAAGTGAATATTACAAGTATTTTCATTATTTTGGGATAACACTTTCTTAATTAGAACGATTCTAGTTCAGAAAATTTTGCTGCATGAATCCCGTCCGAAAATCGAACCAACGATCCTTAGTCAGGCACCGCGTCGCCAGCAGTAAATGCCGGCAACCTAGACCACTCAGCCTTCCGGCATCCTACAACCGGTTAGTTAGCTGGAGTCTAGCTAGCGGACACGAACCCACGACCCTCAGAATCAGGCATATAATCGCCAGCAGTAAATGTTCTAATTAAGACAGTGTTATCCAAAAATAACGAAAATACTGTTAATATTCACTTTCTAAGGCACAAAAATCAATCCTTGCTTTCAGCTTGGGGAGCTGTGTCACTATCTTATCAGAGCGGTAGTAAATGGTCGCTTCCTAAAGCACGGCTGACACTTGCACGATTTTGTGGCACGCACTGTTACGACCTGTGTCGTGGCAAGTCGTGCAACTTTGGTGGCACGCACTGGGATGCTCCCGCACTGTTCACGCATAGGTTACGAATGCGCCCCCAACAGTGCCCGCATTGACACGAACTGGCCCGGCGTATTTACGCATAGTTACGCACTGTTCGCGCACAGTTTACGCACTTCCCGCATTGGCCTGACGAGTTTGCGCAATTCGGAGGCTGTCGTGGCGATTTGGTCCCGCCATATAAAAAGGGGGCCTCCCCTCTCCTGGCGTCATTTTTGGATTGCCTGTGGAAGACAACATGCTGAAAGCCAGAGACACCGTCATTGCAGAGAAGAGAAGATGCCTATACCTGGTAGCTGCTCTAGCCATTGTGAACACGTCGTGAGCTGCTCGTGCCATGCGCAAACTTTTCGTGAAGTGCGTGAAGTAGTCGTGAACTGCTCGTGCCATCAAGGCGTGAAGTACACGTGACCGTGTCAGGGGGAAAGCACGACCACGCTGCAACACGCACCAATGCGTGAACGTGTCACAAACTAATCGTGAACAGTTCGTGAACAATGCGTGGCATGTCGTGCACTGATGCGTATCGTCCCGCACTGTTCACGACAAGTTCACGAACAGTTTGCGCATAGTTCACGAACCGGTCCCGAAAAAATTGTCGTGCCAAAATTTTTGAACATTTCAGCAGTCACAACGAGTTTACGACTTCTTTTCGCATTGGCACGATCGAGTTCGTGGCAATGCATGACACAAAAGTGTCAGCCGTGCTTTATACTCCTAGGGCCAGTTGTTCGCGAACACAAGATTAACTCGCTAATAGCGGATTAGATATAGTCATTAGACCTTTAATGTGACGTCATCTAATAGCCGATTAAAGTTAATAGCGCTTAACCGGCCCCAGCTAACTACCCTTCTATTTTGTAGGCCGGGTGGCTGAGTGGTCTAGGTGGCAGGCATTTACTGCTGGCGATTCGGTGCTCTATGCGTAGGTTCGATTCCCGGAGGGGTTTCAACATGCAAATAAAATTCTGAACCAGAATCTGTTCTAATTAAGAAAGTGTTAGGGGCCTATCCCAAAATAACGAATATAACAGAAGCACATAATTATTCAAAACTTGTAAAATACTATTTTTACGTGATCAGCTGCATGGGCTGCCAAACTGCTCGCAGATAAAATTGCATCTAGCTGTGTCTCCTTTTTAATCGTAATATTAAATTTTCACAAAATATATTCAACTCTGGTTTCGGTTCATTTCAACCACTGTAGATTTGAGAGAAGGTCGAGTAATGGAAATGATTGCCATAAGGTTATATTAATGATACGCAGAACGACTTCGTGATTATAAAGTTACTGTATTGATACGGTTCATTGGGTGGTTTTTATCTCCATGTCAATGGTATTTAAATTATATAACGACAGTAAAGAGCAAAACTAACAGCCATAAAACGTTAATGTCATTGTGTTTTAAGATGGTGTTAAAATAATGTTTTTCCGGGTATGACTGCACTCGCATCAAACTGCTATCAGCTGGATGTCATAATGACACTGTAATTATAATGATATGGTCATGATTATGATAAGGTTTTATACTAAGACCATGATTTGCCCTTAGCCAGAGGGTGTAACGACATGGTTAGTATTATAATACGGTTATTGGAATAAGCTCATCGTTTGCCCTTAGCCAGAGGGCGTAACGACATGGTTAGTATTATAATACGGTTATTGGAATAAGCTCATCGTTTGCCCTTAGCCAGAGGGCGTAATGAAACTGACATTGTAATGGTACAGTTATTGTAATGAAATGCTTATTGTAATAATACGGTCGTAGCAATGATATGGTTACTGTAATGATAAGGTCGTGGTAACGATATGGTTAAGAATTTTTTTAGAGCGAAATAAAAGAGCGGATTGAAAAAAATATATAAACGTCTGAAAGTAAAGAACCATTTATTATACAGATTTGTAATTATTAGTTATGTAGTTTGCCGTAATGAAGACAATTAGAGTGTGAGAAAATTGTACCATTTGGATAAAAAGATTAAAAGTTGTAAAATCACACCACAGCGGTATTCAGCAGGATGTAAAACACATACCACAACATTAGTCAACATACCGGGTCCGGAAAGCGCATATAGCAACGCATTCGTCTCGTACGCCAATCTAATTAAAATCAGATCTCAAAAACGCAACCCGTATTTAGTTTGTCGCTGTATTGAGATCTAAAGTAATCCCTCTACTTTTACTGTTCAATAAGGTCAAGCTTACTGGGATTGTCGAAAGGTCACAGTTTCAGTTGTCCAATAAAAACATGTATCCGTTGATCATGTAAAAATACGCAGTAGGGAAACCTCGGTTCGTCGGCGGAAATCTTCGGCTTTTACAAACCGAAATTGAGAAGCAGCTCTGTGATTGATCAAATTAAGAAACCAATCGACATTGTAGGAGGGGGTGATTGCGTTAGATCTCAATATAGCGACAAACAAAACACGGGGAGCGTTTTTGAAATCTGATTTTAATTAGATTGTCTCGTACACAGAAGGTCGACGGTTGGATCCCACCTATATACAAATTTATTTTGTTTATCCTTTTTTCTTTTTCTGTTTATGTGGCGGTTATTTTATTATAACTAAATAAAGTTATTATTTTTTCAGCCGATAGATTTTGAACTTGAAAGCCATAGAACCGTTCCGTCCGTTTATAACCTCTAGTTATAGTTTGTTTTGTTCAGAAAATATTGCTCGCGGAGACCCTATCAGAGGGTTACTGAATTTCCTCTACCTACTCCAGTCAATTAACCTTCAATTTTGTAGAAGGCCTGTTGGCTGTCAGAGTGATCTGTTGCTGGCAATTTAGCCCGCTTTCTCGGAGGGTCTGGGGATCGATTCTCCGAAGGGTCTCAATCTGACCAGTTTTCTGATCTAGAATCTGTTCAATCTCAAAAAAGTGTTTTCCCCAAAATAAAGAAAATACTGTTATTATTCACTTTTTAAACGACACAAAAATTACTTCAGTAATTGTGGTTATTGTGCAGCTGAATACAAAATAACAAGTTGGTAGAGATCCCTTGAGCGTTAATACTTAAAGAGGCCATACATAAGATTGAAAACAGAAAAACATTTGAACAAGTAATCTGAACAGTCTAAAAAGAACAAAAAATAAGACACTTTCAAAAATGTGAAAACTGAATTAATAATTTTTTTAGGTTTTCGTAGATTTGATCAGTTTCATAACATTTTACTCTCATAAAATCTTGGAATTTTATATAATTTCATACTATTGAGAAATATGTCAGTGGTGTTTTATTTATCTATGAAGGGCATTATAAATATATACATTTTTCATTCAACCTTCAGAGACAACAAAAATTACAAAGGAGATCAAATATTAAATGAACATTTCCAAGCTTAAACAAGACTTGTGAATTTATTTGAAGTGAAGTCAAATCATCAATGTTGAAAGCCCTTTAAAATAATCCAGAACACAAACTTAAAAATTAAATGCACAGAAAAGAAATTTAAAAAAAAAACAATAAAGTAAAAACTATTGCAATACCACACAGAATTGATACAAAGGCAAGACAAAGGGTCTGTAGAAACTGTCTGTACAAGACAGTTCTTTACATTTCATAAAATCATCAGATGCATAGAAAAAGCACTTTCCTGTCTATTTTGTTTGTCTTATTTGGGTTTTACTTCGTAGTTAAGCTTATTTCACTCGTTTTGACGACGTGCCAGCATAATGGGTGACAGAAATCTACCTTGAAACCACTTGCAACAAAGACAAGACAATCAGAACACGCAATACAAAAACATCTCAAACAGATCTGCTTTGTGCTGTCTCTTAGATATGAGAATGCCAGCGCAACAAGGAGGTACCTTCTAAAGGCAAGAAATTTGTCATTCCGCAAAGTTATTTCACAAACAATACATGCAATGTGTTCATTATTGCAGTACTGTTTTAAAACCCTCTTGAGCTAAAAGCATGATATGGTATTATATCTACATACATACATATAAACAAAAAAAGCCTCTACATTAAATATATATTTAAAAAGCGGTTTAATAATCAAAAACTTTAATTTTACAAACAATTGAATGGCATCTTAAATGTTCAAATGAGAAGTACACAAACAGGCCACCTCTATTGTGTTGAGGGTATTATCTGAATTTTGAAAATCTTTCAACCATATCCAAATTATCTGCACAAAAAATTGTTTGGTCCATGTTATAGATAATCCACAGAGGCTTCTTATAACTTACAAGCAAACTGGGTATTTCTCTAGAAATAAAGGCTGGTAAAGAATTGCATATTGTAGATAGTTGGGGCTGGTTGGTAAACATGAGACACCATTTACACTACTTGGTTAAACATTGTATACAGACATGTAATTAAAACTTATAGATAATCTACAGTGAAGAAAGAGGTTGCAAGAGTTAGAAATGTCAGACATGAATTATATAGGATAATGTTAAAATGTACTATGATATCTAAGTTCTACAATAGTTCATTTCTTACTATTTGTTATACTTTTTACACAATGTTGAGCAACTTCCTTATCTTCCTCAACTATTTCCTCAGCTAAACCACTGAATTTTGTTGCTCAGGCATATTTACTGTATCAGTAATTTGTTTGACTAACTTGTGTTTTATCTTATTATATAACCAGGCTTATTTCCCTTGTAAATGTATGACTGCATGTCGGCAAAACAGGCGGACAAACCCACCGTCTATGTCAATCCAACAGCGAGCACAGTGTGAGATAAGACAAAAATACCAATTTAAAGTGCAGAACATAACAAATAAAAGGCTTTGCAATCATGGGCTTGGCCAGAAATGAGGCAATTGTTCAATCCAGGGTGTCCAAAGGACAGGTTGACACCCCTCTGCCTAAGCCCATGTTTGTAATGCTTAGACAACATAAAGCTTCGATCAGCATTTAAATGTATCAAAACAACTGTTGCATTTCATCAGATTGATATGATTGTCAATGATTTTAATGCCATATTTATAACTTATAATATTATCCTAAATAGCATCTCAGAAAGTTAAATATTTTTCTGCATATATTAATGAATATAATTGACACAATTTGTTATTTATTCCACTCAATATCAAAATAATATTAGTAAAACTCTTCAAATGCAGCAACACCAGGTTATAACAGTTTATACGTAAACCTTACACTTATATAATTGTTACTATTTAAAGCCTTTTAAACAAATGTTAAAAAATTGAACCACGGTTTCAGTATTGTATGATACACAGTGACACAAGAACCAAACAAAAAATCACATAACAAATCAGTCAACAAAAATTAAAAATTAAAAATAAAATACACATCGAAAAATACCGATACAAGAGACATACAAATTTCAGATCATGTCCTAATATATGTTCGATGTTTAAATGAGTAAAATTTAAACAAACCTGCTCAAAGTAGTCTCCCCTGAATTCAATACAAGATATGGTAAATGGTATTCCTAACCATTGAACACCGCATTGGAACCAGAGCCAGAGAAGAGAAAGTATGCTGCACATTTAGTGGATATCTAAGAGACAAGTTTTCAGTCCTAGACAATATTGTCTAGAACAAAACAAACAGTGGCGTAGAATTTCTTACAAAGGAAACTTAGGTAATAATTCTTGATACCTAATACATTTTGGGCCTTTTGATATTTAATCTAAGAAATAACTTGATATTCTTGAAATATTGTTTAGTTGAGTACCGCAGAGAATTTTAACAGATTATCTACATTATTTTGGGATAACACTTTCTTAGTTTGAACCGATTCCAGTTCAGAAAATTTTTCAGGTTGAAACCCGTCCGGGAA
>JAQQZZ010071056.1:4464-21764 GCA_030265115.1 Mopalia vespertina | reverse complement strand
ACAAGAAGGTAATGATCGTATCGATCGCTACCACTGGGAGCTGCCCAGGGGGCGGGGAGGACTCCAGGAAAAAAGTGGTCCAGAACCGCTACTCCTTATACTACTAAAACACATCGTGGCACAAAACATGACCTTGCAAAGTCAATGTCGTGGAAAAACAGTAATATGACATTTGTTTTGCTCTCCGTGAAAACGTTTTTCTTTTAAAACAGGCACAGATCCTGCTACCGGAAAGCATTTCTTAGTCAAAACCAACTAAAGCCCAGCACGTTTCATGCAAACCCATCTGGAAAACGACTGTAGTCTGTCCCATCTTTAATATACGGTACCACGGATAATTGCTCTAGTTTATGTTCCTGTAAAGACCATATACCTGGGTAAATTGATCTCTACCTGAATCTTCCGGACTTCCACACTAATGAGATGAATCCCAGATTCAGCTCTTCGTATTCGAGTATTCCATACCACCATCATAGGCAAATTACGTAAACGACCTAGCAAATGATGTGCTCTAGCGACGAAATACTGCACGTAAATGCTTATTTTTTGTATTTAATATTAAATATATTGAGAGCAGTTTTGTGTCGGAAGGAACTTGAATGAAAATATCATTGAATGGACGAGTGAATATTTTATACATGATGTATCAGTATATTTGACATTATAGATTCTAGTTATGAGAAGATAAGGCAATCCTGACCCACCTTAACCAATCATCCGGGATGTATTCATGACTGACAGTTCTGAGTTACGGACCTCATTTGGTGAAGATATCACATAAAAACCATCGAGAAACGGGACATCTCTACAGATTCATACTGGTAAATTGCAATCAATCATGTTGTCTGTATTATATGGGTAAAAACAATCCATTTGAGTACACATTAGTTAGCCATTGATTTTTCGCTAGTGAGAAGAGTAATCGCACCTGACGCTAGATGGCGTGTTAGGTAGTGTTGAAGCTTCAAAATGCCGACTAGTTTTCTATGTTGATGTACGCTGAGTTCTGTGTAAATTTGAACCGAAACTTCGGAAATTTGTAAGACAATGGCTGGCAAATTGACGTTGTCTCAAGTTATTGACGAGCTAGACGTGGCCTATGATTCCGATTCGGGGCCGGAATTTGAAGACAACAGCTATACAGATACTACCTGCGATGTCAGTCTGGATATTTCTGACAGCCTTGGAAGTGAGTACGGTGATGTCAGTAATGACCTAGGTGATAGTACCGTTATTGATTCTCATTAATTATTCAAAATGGCGGTATGCAAATGAGGTTATGACCCAATTTTACATGTGGCGATGGTGATCAAATTTTATATACAATGTTTTTTGGTATCTTCAAGGGATTTCAATGTGAAGCTGTTTGAAATAGTTATATCATAAATTGACAATTTTGCTTGGCACTGGGGAAGCCAATCAATTACATTGGCTCAGCAGCGAAAGGGTTAAACACAAATGACTCGACGGCTTTCATTTGTTCGTTTTGACAGGAAGAGTCAATACTAGATCACATTGATACAGACTAAATTGATATAGTAAGACCTCATCTTTCAGTAAATGATACTAATACCTATATTGTTGACATTGACTTTGACACTAATGGCAAATTGCTTTTTTTTATTTAAGAAGGTCATTGCCTAGGTAGGGTACAACATAACAAAAGTTTCTTTAGAGCTGTAATAT
Source organism: Mopalia vespertina (assembly GCA_030265115.1). NCBI lineage: Eukaryota > Metazoa > Mollusca > Polyplacophora > Chitonida > Mopaliidae > Mopalia > Mopalia vespertina. The sequence continues at coordinate 20,078 of JAQQZZ010071056.1, read as the reverse complement.
ATATTTTTATAAAGAAGACAGTATCTCACTATACAATTTATAAAGCTGAAGCAGTCAACCTTTCGTGAGTTTCTGCAACACTATTAAAGTGTCAGGTGACAATTGGATTTCCAGACATTGATATAGAACGAGCTTCCCGCGATCTCGCGTGAAGATATTGTCTTTATTGCATTATGAGCTGTGGGCTTATTTTCCCTAAAGCTTCGCTCCATGCAACGAAAAAATTAAGAATAGTTTGTTAAACAGTGTAGTTATTTATCGATATGCTTTAACGACTTTGTTCGTGTGTTTTGTGATTTTTGTCCATAAAAACACCATTGAACACACAGCCTCTTGAATATTCAAAATCTCCATTCATATTCACGGGTGTGTTCATCATATAAAGAATCCTTATACGCCCAAAGCGATGTGGAACATAATATTAAAATACTATTACTGTATAATCATATTTATCGTGTGTTCGTGCGGAGAAATCACCGGAGGGAAGACACAAAGAATACGTTTGGCTTTAAATTGATAATTTTCATCAGTATAAATAACAAGCATTTCAGGCAATACAAATAAATCTACGGTATTAGCATTTGTGAAGGTATATGATGCAAATATTTCAGCTTTAAGAAGCAATCGTCTACACGGACTGTATCAGTTAGCGCATAGTAATCATAAAGTGACTGCAATGTTCAATCAACACGACTGTCTTTCACTGTAGGTTTCGATAGAATTCCGAGTAATAAAAAAAACTGACGCAAAAAATAGAAAACAACAGACTGACCAGGCGCGCTCTACAGACTCTCATCCTGAAAAAGTTATGGTACCGACGATAACGCTTTCAAATAAATTCGACAAAACCCTAAAAAAACATTCAATGATGGTATTTTTTTTTTAAATCGTCCATAATACTTCTACTACTTTTACTTTTTTTTGTACCAGTGATGTGAAAAGGGCCCTGTTCAAAGCTTATTGCTGTAGTATTTACTGTTGTCATTTATGGAGTTATTATACTCAAACGGCTCTGAAAAATATCAAAACAATGTATAACAATTCATTCAAGTGTTTTTTACACTACCGATATGATTGAAGTGACAGTTTCATGTTTTCCATCAACAAAATTCTTAGTTTTGGCGAGCTTTTAGCAAAGCTATTGTAAGTTTAAAACAGACAATGGAGGTATCTCAGAATATCTTACTTATGAAGCTGTTGCACTCGGATGTCTGTGTGGAATCAAAACTCTCAGCCAAATGGCAAATTATGCTGTACATGTAGCAATTGTGTTGAATAGAGTAGTATTGTATTCCATGTTTCTGTAATATTATGGACTTCAATCTGAAATAAGAGATTATTAGTATTAATATCATCACAGGAAAATGTTCAACACGACTGAGCAAATGGTGAGCAAATGGCGACCGAAACAGTGCACGTAATTGCTTGTTTTTCTGAGATATTACCAAGAGAAGAGCAGTTTTGTGTCGGAAGGCAATTGAAAGATAATATCATTGAATAGAACAGTGAATATTGTATATGGCGACATGATGTATCTGTATATATGACAGTATAAAATCCAGTTATGAGAAGATAAGATATGTGACACTGGGGCCAAGTGCAGGCAATCCTGACCAACCCTAACCAATTACACCGGGATGTATTTATGACTGACAGTTCTGAGTTACAGACCTCATTTGGCGGAGATATCGCTTAAAACCCATTGAGAACACCAGGAATAACTATAAATTCCTGCTCCTAACTTTCAATGAATAAACGTTCTTGTTGTCTTAAGTATTTGGGAAAACAATACACCTGGATAAAATATAGCATGAAAAAGAAACAATCATGACTAATGAGATAATGTCAAATTGAACTACATTTATTACCGGATCTAGTAATTATCATATTTACACAAAAAGTTTAAAAAATCAGAAATGTATTGTACAAGAACTGAGGAAGTAAAGATGGTTGAATCCTTGTAGTAAATATTACTGTAAAGAATGAACTGTAAAAATTGACTGTTTTTTTATACTCCAGGTGGCAGCACTGGCTAAAATACAAGCTGCGATATTTTATTGGGAAGTCAGTTCTCGAAATATTTGTATAAAATACATATACCCATCTTCCCATTAGACAAGTCCACTGCTTCCAGCTGTTAGGTTTGACAAGGTCTGATAACTCTAGATCACTGTGATATAAACTAAATCGACACAGTAAAAACTCATCTGTCCGTAAAGGACACTAGTAATTAGATTGTTGACATGGACTAAAATGCGAATTACAAATACGCTTAAATTTTTTTGGTTTTTTTTTTTTTTTTTTTTTTTTTTGCTTTTTATACTTTCAAACGGTCACGGCTTAGGTTGGGAACACTTAATAAAACATATAGCCCTTTTCATAGAAACAATACCTCGCTGTACAATTTATAAAGCTGTACAATGAGATAAAACGAAATAGTCAAGCGTTCATGGGTTTGTAACAGCACTCTAAGTGCCACATAACAATTGGATTTCCAGACTGTTATTAACACATTGACAACGAACGAGCTTCCCGCGATCTCGCGTGAAGATATTTTCTTTGCTGTCTTGACATAGATCAAGCTTCCAGAGATCTCGTGGGAGGATTATTTTCCCTGGAGCTACAATCCATTTAACAGAAAAAAATAAGAGTATAATTATTTATCAATATGATTTAACGAGTTTTTGGTGAGCGAGGTTTGCATCTCATAGACCAGAGGCTGTTTTATGAGACAGTGTATTTTGTCAGTAAGCTTGCGGGATTCTGGTTATGACATGATGTACCGCTTGAAAATAAGGTTAGATCGTTCAGTTATAACATGGCCAGTGGAACCGATTCACAGGAATGTATTTGTAAGTGACAGCTATGAGTTACACTTCTCATCTGGTGGAAATCTTTTACAGGAGAAATCTCTAATGGTTTTTATTTATTCGCATTTCTTTTATATTAATTTTCATTGTTTGAAAAGCCCTTCTAGTCAAGATGAGATATGTGTTCCCATAAAAACACCATTGAAAACATAGTCCCTTGAATATTCAAAATCTATATTGACAGTCACATGTGTTGTTATCATATAAGTGATCCTTGTAACCTCAAATCGATGTGTAACATAATATTAAAATACTATTAGTGTACATTCATTCATATCGTGTGTGTGTGTAAGCATAATTTACGAGTCTTGGAAAAGCCGAAGAATCGCGGGAGGGAATACAGAATCATAGGTCTGCATTTAAATTGATAATTTTCGCAAATATAATTCCAAACATTTCAGGCAACACATGACTACGTACGGTTTAGGCATAAACTTTGTGAAGCAATATGATGTAAATACTTAGGGTTTAATAAGCAATCGTCTACATGAAATATATGAATTAGTGGGCAGAAGTTTTAACACATAGTATTAAGACAGGGCGAGATAACATTGTTCATTCAACGTGGTTGTATGTTACGTAGGCATTGGATTAACGGTGTCATCATAAGATAAGATAAGTCCTCGGCCTTCATCAAAGAATCTTAGGTATAACAATAACATATGTGTGTGTGTGTGTGAGAGAGGGGGCGCGGGGGGGTAGTGGGACGCATGGCGGATGAAACAGCCTGAAAGAGGAACATTTAACAAACACATTTCATTTGCTTAAAATACCGGCTAACTATAAACTTCACCTGTGAAAATAATGTCGGTTTGGATATTCTGTCGTACGGATATGCTGCTTCCAAGGTATGACGACAATGCCATTAAACAGTGTATGAACTTGTACTTCAGTGGTAAGTGTCTTTGTTTGAATGGGGTAATACGCCTTGATTACAGCTATTTCACTCATATGAAGACGTGTCAGTCCAATATGAATACTCATATGAAGGCGTGTCAGTCCAATATGAATACTCATATGAAGGCGTGTCAGTCCAATTTATAAATCAAATCTCATGTAACCCTGGCAGTAAACAAGGTTAAGAGAGGGCAATCCCAGGACACCAGATCGGCTTAAGCTCCCTCCAACCTCCCGCCCTACATTATTAACACAGTATAACTTCTTTGAATTTTGTATTCTGACAAGCACGGTTACAGGTATGTGGGCACATATAACTAACTAATAAATCCTATAGTACCACACGACGCTTCGCCCTTTGGTCTTCTCGTATGGAAACAACATAACAGAATCCTGTCAGTTGAGAATCATTTATCTCAATCAGTATGGGTCATCACTGTGGCCTCACAGCGAGCGGTCAGTCAGACAGGGGAGACTTGACAAACGTGAGCGAGACTTTACTTTGTTAATATTCCCAATTAATGGACAAGAATATATCGACCTTAAAGAACAAGCAAAAGGCCTACTATTAGAACCGTATGTTTGGCATGGTTGATGCTTTCTACAAAAGATTTACACTAATTTTGATTCCTAAGACAATGTTTAAACGTGAGGCTTTTATAATATCTACAAAACTTATGCAGGATTTCAGAACTCTCAACATCCACAATGGTCAATTTAACGAACACGTCATACATCAACCTAGCATTTCATGATAGGGACTTTTGGGATGGGTTTTTTTTTCATAATGTTTTAATGACCAATGTATTCGTGTCAACAGCTTACAAATCTTTTAGTTTCAAATCGCATGTCAAATGTTAATATATGCCTTGAGTCGCATATTTATTTGCTTATCAAACCCATCAAGAAAGCAATATACGTCACAATCTGTCATATGTCAGCTAACGTCCTTCAGACAAACAACTTCATTAGATTGTGTGTAATAATTATTGCATTTATTATACATTCGTCTCTTGCGATATGAAAGATAAACGCGAAGTACACTTGGTGCAATACTGATACAATTGTTTTGCTTTTGACCCCAAAATAGCTTCTTTATTTAGTAAGAAAACGAAGTAGAGACTCACATGTCCACCAGTGCAACATTTACTTGTAAACAATTTGGCTGCATAGTGCATATTTCAATATTCACTGATTGACATCGATTTACGGTAAATCGCTTTGAGTTTTGGAATTGTAGGTTTTATGGGTAAAATAAAGGCCCGGCGGGTCAGTTATGAGACATCCAATGTTATAATTATATTCGTTTGTTGGTTTGATTGGGGTTTAACTCCGTACTTAAGGTTATTTCACTCACATAACGCCGTGCCAGCCCAATGGGTGAAGGAAACAACCCCCACACCTCTGGCAACAAACACAAACATCACATGAGAAATACAGGACACTCACAGGACAATGCAAATACATCGCAAACATATCGGCTTCCTATTCCTCTTTAGCCCAGAAAGCCTTGACCTACCTTGCACCTTTTACTGTCCAAGAGACTTTTCAAACTATATTTTCCTTATAGGATATATACATGAATGCATGTTCTCTGATGTGTGACCAAGATATAGATGCTGGTTTTCACAGTTCATCGATAAAACCGAGGTAGAACCGACGATTCCTGACATTTGTCTCGTGTGTGTAGCTCTTCGCTAAATGAGATATATCCATACGTGGATAAATCCTAAAACATGATTCATCAATATCGAGGATCCCTCTACAAGGTCAAAGTTTGTATTTTGCGAATTGGACTATTTCTCCCTATCGTAATTACTCGTAAGGGACAAATGTAACACCTTTCTGATCCAAATATTTACATTTAAGATGGTAATAGATATGTATCGGTCAATTGAGGCTATAATGGTTTTGTATTAAAGTATTCAATGTTCTTTAATATCAATTTTAAATCATGGACAATTTTTTATCTATTAAATAACATGGATTGCCGATTGTATCAATTCGAGTTTGCCAGGCTGTAATCTGTTATGATGACCGTCAGTTTAATATCATATTGTAGGTTATATAAAAGGTGGATGGGTAACACCTTAGATTACCCTCCCCTCTTCCTACCCTCCCATCTCAGCCCAGTGGACAGGCTATTCTATCTATTTCGCCAAGCAATTGGACGTGTTGCTCTCAAGGTTAGACTCGTGTTTTAATCAAGTTACTACAGAGGTGTGTAGAATAACAAACTACGATATTACAACTTTGGCAGCAATATCGGTAGGGAATTGTGAGTGCCACACAGCTTCTTGGGAATGTTTTTTTTATTTTCCCTTATTGAGTAACTTGCAAATAAATACAGCATGAAAGGTCACCGTCCTTACGTGAAGCTATGGCAAACACTGAATGAAGCTGAAGATTAGCCAGACCTGGATAAGTAATGTTTTATTGTAGCACGTTGTGATGTATCGTCAAAGTAGACTATGCTGGATACCAGGATTTTACACAAGCCATGTTGTAAATAATTTTTAAAAAATGTTACCTGCCGAAATCTACGGCATTTACAAACCTGGTTTGGGAAGCAGCTCAGTGATTGGTCAATTCTGCTAACCAATTAACACCATTCGTTATGCGTTTCGTCAGATCATAATATTAGCGACAAACAAAAGACAGGGAGCTATTTTGATCTGATTTTAATAAAATTTATAAATACAGATGTATATAACTATGTGAATATAATTTGTTAGTACTTTATTATATCTATGAATTAGGCCAAAGGCTTTCTGCGGATATTCACCGGTCTTCTTTCAAAATATCAAAACTATGCGTCAACATGACTTATTTATATAACCAGACAATTAGACATCTGCTTTCCTGTTTTTTGTTACCCTTTATTTATTTATATAACCAGACAATTAGACATCTGCTTTACTGTTTTTTGTTACTCTTTACTTATTTATATAACCAGACAATTAGACATCTGCTTTCCTGTTTTTTGTTACTCTTTATTTATTTATATAACCAGACAATTAGACATCTGCTTTCCTGTTTTTTGTTACTCTTTACTTATTTATATAACCAGACAATTAGAAATCTGCTTTCCTGTTTCTTGTTTCTCTTTATTTATTTATATAACCAGACAACAGGAAGTCTGCTTTCCTGTTTCTTGTTACTCTTTATTTATTTATTTATATAACCAGACAATTAGAAATCTGCTTTCCTGTTTCTTGTTACTCTTTACTTATTTATATAAGCAGACAATTAGAAGTCTGCTTTCCTGTTTCTTGTTACTCTTTATTTATTTATTTATATAACCAGACAATTAGACATCTGCTTTCCTGTTTCTTGTTACTCTTTACTTGTTTATATAACCGGACAATTAGAAATCTGCTTTGCTGTTTCTTGTACCTTTTTACTCAGAAGCTCAATTATCACCCAATTAAGACTTACGCAAAAAAGATGGAAGACAACAATTTTTACATAAAAGTATTCATTATGAAAGAATTGCGGAAATAAAACCACTATAAAAATGACATAAAGCACCCTCTGTAAACAAGAAATATCTCCTAGTGTTATACTGTTTAAAATATCATTTTTCATGGAAAGAATGAGTCATCTTTTTTGTCCTCTTTTTCTTGAATATGACCTTTAGAAAGATGGATTGTTGGGATTGATCGATTTATGAAACTTCTGAATTAGGTAAGTTGTTGTTGTTTCATGTGTACAACGTCCCAACTGGATTGTTACTCTCAGTCTACCAAAAGCCTTTGTCGATAGCCAATCATTGGTTAAGGGGAACGGAGCTTCCATACTGGCCAGGCTCTCTCTCTATACCCTTGCAGAACATTTTCTATGGAATCCTATAGGATCCTATAGGACCCAATAGGATTTTATAATTATCCTATAGGATCCTATAGGATTTCCAAAATTCTATAGGATCATATAGGCTTTTTTTCTGTAAGGATAGACTCCTTATAGAGGCCTGAAATGGTTGATTGATAAACAAGTTTCCCAATTAGCACCGAATCACTCAGTTTTAACCATTGATAACTGATCAGTTGTCGTTTTCAAAATATTTTGGGTTTTTTTAAAATAAATTCTCAATTCTAAAATGCGTGGATGGTTTTCTCTCGTTGTTTGTGTTTTCGGATCGTGTTTGTCTTTGTCTCTCTGAAGTCTGATAATCAATAAGTTCTTGACAGGAAATGCGCTAGATTTACTCTGTAGTAATTACCACTTCCAATAAACAACGGTAATATGCTTCAGCATGTGTTGTTTCTTCTATTACATAAGATCATTCCATAGATATGTTTATTGATAAGACAAGCGCCCCTGTTTCCTTAGCATTTCATAGCTATGGTAATCCATTCCAGACGCCATTGAATATGTTAGATTGATTGATTGATCGATTGCTGTTTTACGCCGTGCTTGACATTATGTCACTGACATGGCGGTGTATTTAAAAATAATCGACAATAGTACAACCAGAAAATGTGAAGCGATTTAATAAAGTTGTAGAGTTAATCTTCCTACTGGCTAAGTAAAACAGCCCTCCTCCGTTCCAAACAAACTGCCCTTATATCCAGAGGGTGAATATGTTAGAATATAGTGGTTACATTATACTATAGTGATAACAGTATAATATAGTGATTACAGTAAAATATAGTAGTTACAGTATATTAATATATACAACATAGTATAGTATATTGGAACGCATACATCCATGTATTTTATTTTTATTATCACTATAATTTATAATTAACAATTAACAATTAAATTGACTTATTCAATACATATATTTATAATACCTAATTTATATTGCTCTTCTCATAAAAATATCAATTGTACTTTATTATTGTATTGTATAGTTTGGTAAAACAAATGAAATTAAATGAAATATGTCATCTCCGGTATCTCTATGTGTATATTCAACAAATAACTAGAATAGAAAAACTACCGATTTTAGAAAATGACAAAATCATTTTCCAATAGCCACTGAGTGTCTAGACACTGCGTGGATACCTTATTGTTTCTCATAAAACCAAGCGGCATTGGCCAGAGGAGTTTCCACAAAATAGGGGCTTACGTGTGTACCCATAAAAGATGATTTGTACTGAATTTATGGCAAAATATTCGTTTCCGTGCTGTATTCAAATTGTAAGACATATGTGCGGCTGTATCGCCGTAAGATGTGGATTCGATTTTCCTTACGTAATTGTTCGATGGTGTTCTACATTCTAAAATATAATCGATTCTACTTCCTACGTCGAGACATTGACTCTTAGATACACCCGGGCCATCTTGTTTGGCACTCCTTTTATTTGCTGGTCCATGGCATACGTCGTCCCAAATATTGGCGGAAATTAATGCGCGATGGCCTGGCATAGCGTACGAGAGATGTCTTAGACTCGTCCACTATAGAAACTCTCGCGAGTATACGATTGGGTTTTCTAAAGACTGTAGTAAAAGTGTGTTTACATCTTTTAAAGGACACAGGGTTTGGTTAGGTGGGAGGGGGGTGAGATCATTGGGGGCGCTGTACCAGAGTAGATATACTGGGCCGTATAAATATCAGCTTAGCAGCTCTCTTTGCATCGAATTTGCAACATTTTATCGCAGGGTATTTATTATCTGAATAAAATGTAACATGCAACTATTAACCATAACATCCCACAAAAACAGTTAATCAATTGTTGGAAAATGATATTGGTGAATATATATTTAATACTATACAAAGTTGTGGAGACACAAACGTTAAATGACAGAGAAGTCTCTCAACGATAAACGAAGCTATGTACTCTCTGTGGACGTTAGGCTACTTTTCAAAACTGTTGTGTACATCCTGTCTTCGCAGGCGTGCGTCATACTTGTTTTATTTATTCTTTTCGGACGCCATTTGAAAACTATCGTGTTATTCGGTAATTCCTAACCGATTTCAGGACATAATAAACAGTCATATGTACGTGCGAATAATTGTGAAGAATTCCGCCATGTCATTGTCTTTAGCTGCACCACACATATGTCTCTCCAGTAATATGTAATTGAAATACTTTGGTGGCAAAACGTATTATATATTTAAAAGAGTTTGGTGGCAAAACATGTGATGGATTTGAAAGACTTTGGTGGCAAAACTTGTGATGTGTTTGAAGGAAAATGGTGGTAGATCTAATGAGGTAAATGAAAGAATGTTGTGCGTAGTATGTATCGAAAAGAATTTCTTGGTTGATGCATTCGCATTTGCTGGCAAAACGTGTCCTGTATTTAAAAGAATTTGATGTGAAAATGTATTATGCATTTGGAAGAATTTCGAAAATATGTGGTTACAATTTGTAAGTATTCTGCACTCGACTACATAACATGTACGTATTTACCTACTGTGTACATAGTAAACACATGCAGCGCTTCCACATAGCAACGTTGCTGTGTGTGTGTGTCAATAAACAAACGAATACGTTCAATTGGTTTATACGTGGTGACCACACGGTTACCAAGCAAACCAACATTTATTTATACTGTTGTCAGTTGGTTTGTATGTGGTGACCACACGGTTACCAAGCAAACCAACATTTATTGATACTGTTGTCAGTTGGTTTTTGTGTGGTAACCACACGGTTACCAAGCAAACCAACATTTATTGATAGTGTTATCTGTGCCGAACAAACGGCTGCTAAACAAACCAACATGTTCTAGTAGTTTGTATGTGGTGACCACACGGTAATATATGTAATTTACTAACTATATCTGCTCATGATTACCATGCATGTTCACGCCAATATCTAAAAAATCATTTAAAATCGCTTTGTGACATTTTTGTCCTACGGTGATTTTCATTTCACGCTTTTCTTTATTGTTATTTGTATTATTTTCTAATAGCAACTCAATGTACTAAGTCAAAAAGGAAAATGTATTATAACAACGGCGAGGAGCAAGGCGATCTGTTCTCATCGTACTTATACATGATCTTTTAATAAATATTGATTTAAAATTAATGTTCTCACTTTGAACTAAATAAGACGTCTAGTCGACAATATCCGGCCTTAGTCGTTACCCGGATTGAGTATCCTCATATAACGCGTTGTGAATTACAAAGCAGACAGTCTGGTAGATAAAGCGTCTCTGTTGTGAAAAATACGTCAGTTGTAACACTGACACTTCGCCATTATTCTGTCTAATGTTGCTTACATAGAGCCAGAATTTTTGTTTTTGTTGTTTTTTTGAAAGAGAACCTTTTTACCGTTAATGAAGAACACTAATCTGATGAACAAGTAAAGTGAGGATACAACAGAAACCTTGGGATAAATGGTTACCATCATGTTAAGCCAACATAGGTGAAGAGAAGATAGAAGAAACCTTGTGACAAATGATTACCATCATGTTAAGCCAACATAGGTGAAGAAAAGATAGAAGAAACATTGTGACAAATGGTTACCATCATGTTAAGCCAAAATAGGTGAAGAAAAGATAGAAGAAACCTTGTGACAAATGGTTACCATCATGTTAAGCCAACATAGGTGAAGAAAAGATAGAAGAAACCTTGTGACAAATGATTACCATCATGTTAAGCCAACATAGGTGAAGAAAAGATAGAAGAAACCTTGTGACAAATGGTTACCATCATGTTAAGCCAAAATAGGTGAAGAATAGATACAACAGAAACCTTGTGATAAATGGTTACCATCATGTTAAGCCAACATAGATGAAGAATAGATACAACAGAAACCTCGTGATAAATGGCTACCATCATGTTAAGCCAACATAGGTGAAGCATAGATACAACATAAACCTCGTGATAAATGGTTACCATCATGTAAAGCCAACATAGGTGAAGAATAGATACAACAGAAACCTCGTGATAAATGGTTACCATCATGTTAAGCCAACATAGGTGAAGAATAGATACAACAGAAACCTCGTGATATATGGTTACCATCATGTTAAGCCATCTGTGTCCCACTGTGTAAAACTTTAATATGTTAAACGGGTGTTCTAGATTCCCGGGACTTATTTGCTGGCGATTCGGTAAATAAACGGTATTTAACAGTTCTTTTTGTATACCAAATCCATATTGTATCGTAATTTATTATAAGCCATTAAAGATTCGAATGGAATATTACATATAAACCTTTCACAAATCGTCATAAGGTGACTAAGATTTGTGAAATTTTCGTTGTATAATAGTGTTGTATAATATATAAACAGCAAATTAGTTATTAAAACACTTTTCTTTCTGATTGATGTAAGCTGTAAGTTAGTTGAATGTTAGTCATAACTCTAATCTGCGAATGGGAAGAAATCTCGAGATAACATTTGTTCGTTCTCGCTGTACAAGATGACATACTTGTCTATTTGGAGTTTGTGGAGTAGAAATCTGATTGAATTTCTTCTGGTTTTGTTTCCTCAGAAAACACACAGAGACAGTCTGGTCTGTTGTGATAAGGATCTCATCTCTAAAACATAATAATACCTGTAATAAATCGATACGAAGTGTTGATCTACAAGTGATTACTACATCAGTTGTGTTGACCGAAACATCAAAATACGAGTGATCAAAAGATAATTAGTGTTTATCTACACATATTTAATTATACGCGTTGCTTATTGATAAGTGGATGTTATGAGTAGACAAGTCGGATAGCTGGGAACAAAGTAAGATTTGAAATTGTGTAACAGATAGCGTTTAGGTTTTCGTATATAACAAGGTATGTCGAATAATGATGCACGAGACGATATGGAAATGGAACATAAGAATTTAAATATCTTGTTATGTAACCTAATTAATCTGTTTGACAATCAAGGATTTTTATCATTAAAGTGCACAAAAAGAAAGCAAGCATAAGGAAACTGAACTTGACGCGCTTCTCCCGTGTGCAGTTCCACGCAGGCGTCTTCTCTTTATATCCGTTGTCATATTTCAAACTAAGCCTTGGTTATGTTGCTTTCGTTAGAAAAGTTTGAATTTTTTTTTTTACTAAAATACGATAACCGCCACTCTATATGGGCGCGCACTTGTGAAACTTCCGCTAAATAAACCACGCCTTCTTGTCTATGTGATACTCGTGCGTATTGTCCCGATTTATAGCAGTTAACTATCGTCATTGTACAAAGTGTTGCCAGTAAAGGCTTATAGAAAACTCAAATGCCAATGGAAATCACTCTGCATACTTTGTCCGTAGGATGTGTGTATCCGATAACCTGCTGGCGTTATCAGAGTTACACATGACCCCTTCGTTACCATTATTGCAGAGGTCACGGGTCTCTATACAACAAGCACAGCCTAGAGTTTTTAAACTGTTTTCCAAATGATATATGTTGTGTGTTTGTTGAATACTATAAGGTTGGGCAGGCAAAGAGGTCCACTGAAATCATTCTAATGAAATGAAGCACCAAAAATACACTGTATTGACGTTTAATAGTTCAATTTGTAATAAATTGATATATTTAACACAATGTTCTGACCTATATACTTCGTCATAAAAAATAGTCTTCATCCAAATGAACCAATGAGTCCAGGAAAACCCTTATACCTGCACTTAGCTATATTGTTATGTATCAGACATTCGCTTTTACTTTTCAAGTATTATTCTAGTTTATTTTATTTCTTTCCACTGTGAAGGAAGGAAGACAAATGAGCATTATATATATATATAACTGTGACATTGTATATTGTATCATGTTATACACAACGCTATGATCTAGGCTTTGTAATGGATTTCTCATAGTTTGTTGTCTGGGATTTTCTGCATCGTTAAATGTATTACTCATTTGACGTACACGGCCATACGAGTCAAATGACATCAAATACATTATGGGGTGCAAAGTCAATGTGGCCTATATGATGTTAATCCCCATTGACTGGAGTGCATAGAAGTATGTCCGTGCTCCCACATACTGTGAAATCGAGTTACAGCGATACCCACGCAACACGAGAGGCAGCAAAGTGAGCCTGTGATGGGCTACTTCATGGGACTTAATTAGATTTAGCACGATGCTAACATTACATTTGACTGTTGAGAGAGTTTATTGAAAGGCTGCCGAAAGATCCAACAGGATTCCGGGGCCAAAAGCCACCGAAGGCCTTTGTTCACAACAACATGACCAATCATTGGCTGGGGCCAAATCGAGCTTTGTAAAATAACTGCTCTGTCTGTATGTACTGTGCCCACGATCTAAACCGACCGACAGTAAGCAAACCTCATTTAATAAAGCAAACCGTACTACTCCCATGTAACCATGTCAGTGAGTCTATTGTCACTAATTATCTGTTATTCCAAACAAGCTTTTTTCATCAGATGTCACATTACCAAGGTTCTCTTTCTCGAGTCTCATGTTGGTGTCAGGTTATGGTTTTGTTGAAGTCATGTAGCCAATTAGTTCATGTTTTGCGAGCTTCTGACCAACAGAAATGGAACGACTTCCATGTGGTAATGATCGGATTTGGTGGCGGGCAATCAGGTTTTTCGAATTACAACAAATGTTATGTGAGTGAGTGTATGTGTTTTGTTTATTATTTCAGCAATTGTGCTTCCCTTGGTAAGCTACATATCCACACACTGTGTTTTGTTTATTATTTCAGCAATTGTGCTTTCCTTGGTAAGCTACATATCCACACACTGTGTTTTGTTTGTTATTTCAGCAATTGTGCTTTCCTTGATAAGCTACATATCCACACACTGTGTCTTGTTTATTATTTCAGCAATTGTGCTTTCCTTGATAAGCTACATATCCACACACTGTGTTTTGTTTATTATTTCAGCAATTGTGCTTCCCTTGGTAAGCTACATATCCATACACTTTGTGTTGTTTATTATTTCAGCAATTGTGCTTTCCTTGGTAAGCTACATATCCACACACTGTGTTTTGTTTATTATTTCAGCAATTGTGTTTCCTTGATAAGCTACATATCTACACGCTGTGTTTTGTTTAATATTATTTCAGAAATTGTGTTTCCTTGGTAAGCTACATATCCACACACTGTGTTTTGTTTATAATTTCAGAAATTGTGTTTCCTTGGTAAGCTACATATCCACACACTGTGTTTTGTTTATTATTTCAGATTTCTTAGCAGCCATTCCAGAGGTCTCCCTTATATTTAAATATGTGTTAAAGATCAATATATAACAAAGAACAGTCTAAACAGGTGTGTGCCCTTTTCGGGTCTTGCATCCCAGGTCGACGCTATTTTATAGCTTACATTGCCTTTCATCTTAAGTAGCATATTTAAAATACAGATCTGTTTGTTTCTTGATTAACCCATTTGATTTGATGCGCATATTTAAAATACATAACTGTGCAAATATACTTGTGGACGACAGTGTCGGAATAAACCCCTCGTAGCTACAAGATTATTACTGTCTTGCTGAAATCAGTTTAAAAATAATATATCTGTCAGAGAGATTTCTTGCAAACAGCTGCCCTGGAAAAGTTACATGATTTTGTTCGAGGTATATTGTGGATAGACTTTAAATAAGTTATGTGTCAGACAAGGAGACTAGCCAATGGCATTATCCGTCCTAGAAAGCCTATAGAATCAAAAAAATCCAGATAAATAGCAGGTATATAAGCTGGCATATTAGGGGCCGTTTGCTAATGTATGCTCTTTAACTAGTAAAATAAACTATATTTACTGAACGTCATGTCTCACGCTTGTTCAATACCAAACAAGATATAACTGTCAGAAAATTTGAAAGTAACAGATACATAAGACAAATTGATACATATAATGGAATGTCCTTGCACACGATCTACCTTAATTAAATGTGTACATGGGCTATTGATCAGAATGGTGTCTTGTCTTGATTAATTCGAACAGCTCGCTGCTGTTAACAGAATGTCTCATTTGATCAGAATGGTGTCTTGTCT
>JAQQZZ010071045.1:9163-21765 GCA_030265115.1 Mopalia vespertina | reverse complement strand
CATACAGACAAAGATGTATCATACTGACATACAGACAAAGATGTATCATACTGACATACAGACAAAGATGTATCATACTGACATACAGACAAAGATGTATCATACTGACATACAGACAAAGATGTATCATACTGACATACAGACAAAGATGTATCATACTGACATACAGACAAAGATGTATCATACTGACATACAGACAAAGATGTATCATACTGACATACAGACAAAGATGTATCATAATGACATACAGACAAAGATGTATCATACTGACATACAGACAAAGATGTATCATACTGACATACAGACAAACGTTCTGGTGTATTGTTCAGAAATGCCAGTTTTACGCTTATCTTTAATGCAGCAGAGTCTCTAATCCTACGATAGGGAGTAGTTTCAACCAGACCAAAAAACCCCAATGAAGAATTTGTGTTGACAGTAAAATTCTAGTTCCAGACAGTTTGTTTTAAGGGACTTGAAGCAATTTGTTTAAAACATAGATAGAACTGTTAACTAACACACAGCATATTAGTGTTGTATTTTCGTATTGAAACTACGTGGACTGCATGTAGAATATAATGTTTCACTTTTGTGGCTTGGCTTTATATCCATGCCGTCATATCAATTATCAGTTATTAATCCTCATTTAATAATTAGTAATTGGAAATATTGATTTAGGGGCAAATGATTCAGAAGAACGGAGTCACCAGTATCAAATGCTTCCACCACCACCGCATGTCTCCAGTTTCTTGTCGTGAGCAAAACTTTATGCTGGTCACTAAGGCTTACACATAATCGACACACAGGATAAATGTTCAAATGCCCAACAGAGCACAAAATGATACATTCTCCCCAGTACGCTGTCATTTTGCGCACCGTAATTTCTGTGAATATGGTTATCACATGCCTTTAAAAACCGTGACAGGTGACAGTAATTCGTCTGAGGGTGTGAACTGGACACTGGGGATTCCGTACAATGGAAATTCCCCCTCGTCGTCAATGGAGCCACCGTCATGGAATATATTACATGTCAGTGGGTTCTTGATTTGTCCCGCAAATATAGATATTCATGTGTAATCATTATAGTGACACACTCCCCGGACACACACTTCTCCAGAATCTCCATTCTAATCAATGTTATCAAGAAATGTGTTCTCTTGAAAGACTGCTGATTTAGAATATTAATTAGAATCTGTTGTCTTGAACCACATGATATTCCAAAGGGAATGCGTTTTAAACGTAATTACATGTACCAGATGAGGATCCACCAGATGAGTTATCGCACAATAGAGGAGGGTAGGCCCACGTCTCTGATGCTTAGCCTCGTAATGCGTAGGTAATCCCATGAAGATTCTTACAAATCTCAATTTTGAGTATGAAATATTTTCAGCATGACTTTTGTAAAGGGCTTAGAAATAAAGCCGGAATAAACCAGAGAGCTACAGGTCACAACCTTTAAGACGTGAAGTATTTTACGATGTCATTTTAGGAAAAGTAAATGGTAGCAATAAAACTGTGTAACTAGTCATTCATATTCCAGTTTGTTTTCGTATATGAAATACTTTTGGCAAAAACAATAGAATTATTTACAAGTTATAGATTTGTAACACTAACATTTGCTTGGTTATTCAATAGTCATATATTGTATTGCCGCATTTGAATGAAATGAATAGTCATCTGTGTTTGTGAACACGTCTATGTTGTTATCTACAACCGTGACATGATGTAAACCGTACTGGCAGGGATATCCAAATTATCTCAGAAAACGATACAACTCTTCCACCACAACATAAAGCTGGTTTCAATGGGTTAGTTTTTAACATTGTTGTTTAGGTAAACTGATATAGTGCTTGAGCGGAGTAATAATACACTCTTAGAAAAATAGGACTCTAATGGAACCCTTTAAGGTTCTTCAGTTTTTGCCATAATGTTTCCATATAAAACCATCCTCTTGTCTAAAGAACCCTCAAATAACAGTTTTTTCTAAGAGTGTAACATACACAGATAATCATACAAAGATATAACACAAGCACAGACGAATGTCTCTGAACTATTGACCTTTCAAAGATAATATTCTATTTTATATTTGAACTCGATATGTTTGTCTATGGAAATAACATCTGCTGTTGTCTTTGCTCGAACGCTTTGCATTTCCTGCGGTTTTCATTTCGAATAATTGGAATGTACTGACAAAACGACTCATGTTTTGACAAAATAATGCAGGTATACACATTATTATATTAGATTAAAAAAGATTGTCTTGAAGTGTGTGAAAAGCCAATTGCTGTTTAGTAAATCTGTTTTAACTAACTTTAAGTTATAAAAATAAAAGATGATGCTAATAAGATTTTGTGTAAGCAAACCCCCTGTAGAAATATTAAGTTCATCCTGGAGACTAGGAACTTGTTGACTTGACAAGACGTGGGTGACTGGATTGAAGATCAGAAATGTTTGTGGAGCAGGTAGACCTCGATAACTGTCCCTTATCATGTTTATTACAATATATCCTGATATCATACAGTATTCAATGACCTAGCAAACGGAGGACATTAAACGGTTTCTGGTGATTGTCAGAGTCTCGAGATACAAATAGTAATCCCCTACATCACTTTGATCAACCACCGCAAGCTTTTATTCCCAATATGTCTTCAATAATACATGTAGGTTTGGATATCTTACCATTTACATGCTACTCGCTGAATGCAACACTCATTACTTGTAGACAGAAATATCCACATTATAGGTATATCCGTGAAGATGATGTTAAATAATTAACCAATCTGAGATGTTATTAGGCTTGGAGATTAGGCAGATGAACTTAACATTATATAAGGCTTTGTGTCGAGTCACGTAACCTTACCATGTTGTAAGGCTTTAAGATTAGTCACTTGTATTTAACATTATATACGGCTTTGTGTCAAGTCACCTGACCGTACCATGATATAATACTTGGGATTAGTCACGTGAACTTAACATGATATACTGCTTTGTTATTAATCCCGTGAACTTAACATGATATACTGCTTTGATATTAATCCCGTGAACTTAACATGATAAACTGCTTTTACATTAATCGCGTGAACTTATCATGGTATAAGGCTTGGAGATTTTGCGTGTGAACTTGACATGGTATAAGGCTTGGAGATTTTGCGTGTGAACTTGACATGGTATACGGCTTGGATATTTTGCGTGTGAACTTGACATGGTATAAGGCTTGGAGATTTTGCGTGTGAACTTGACATGATATACGGCTTGGATATTTTGCGTGTGAATTTGACATGGTATAAGGCTTGGAGATTTTGCGTGTAAACTTGGCGTGGTATAAGGCTTGAAGATTTTGCGTTTGCACTTAACATGACAACCACAGTCAACTCGACAAAATTCATCCATGGCTTTGTGCAAAACATTAAGGTCACTCACATTAAAAAAAATTAAGTAGCTTCTTTTAGACAGCTGCACTAATCTTACATATTATTCAATGGAAACAAACGGTGCAAGGAAGTAGTTTAATGGAGTATTATTAAAGTCTTATTGTCTTTTAAAATCCAATTAAAAGCTCGCTTTATTAAACTTTTTAATAGCCTATAACAACACGATAATAAGTGCATTTTATCTTCAACATTGCTTTAAGTCATTTTAGTCACATGTTCTTCCATCTTACTGTTTTTCTACTGGTTCACATTTTAATAATATTTTATGTTCTGATTGATTTCTCCGCATTGATTTTCTTCCGCATTTGGGACGAACTAACTGATCGCTTATTTATATTTATAACCTAAAGCGGAATAAAATAATTTGTGCTAAGGAACTTTATTCGCACCTTCCTGAATTTAATCTATATTATTTTCAAATCTTGTTTAAACGTATTGGGTGAAAGTAAAATCAATCAAAGATATAAGGCTTTGAGATTGGCCACAAAAATATATTTTGTATGAGAAACATTTTGTAGCTTGAAGACACTACAGGTAACCAGTGGAATTCACAGACATTCTACAGTTTGAGGATACTACAGGTAACTAGTCGTATTCACAAACATTCTACAGCTTGAGGATACTAGAGGTAACCAGTCGTATTCACAAACATTCTGTAGTTTGAGGATACTAGAGGTAACTAGTCGTATTCACAAACATTCTGTAGTTTGAGGATACTAGAGGTATTCTCAGTGTTTCTCACAAATAGTATGTAGTTTGAGGAAATTAAGGGTATTCTCAGTGTTTCTCACAGATAGTATGTATATTGAGGATACTACAGGTTACATCAGTCTTATTCACAAACATTCTGTCGTTTGAGGATACTAGAGGTAACCTCAGTCTTATTCACAAACATTTTGCAGTTTGAGGATACTAGAGGTATTCTCAGTGTTTCTCACAAATAGTATGTATATTGAGGAAATTAGGGATATTCTCAGTGTTTCTCACAAATAGTATGTAGATTGAGGAAATTAGAGGTATTCTCAGTGTTTCCTACAAATAGTATGTAGTTTGAGGATACTCGAGGTAACCTCAGTCTTATTCACAAACATCCTGCAGTTTGAGGAATACCTCACTGTTTCTCACAAATAGTATGTAGTTTGAGGAAATTAGAGGTATTCTCAGTGTTTCTCACAAACAGTATGTAGTTTGAGGATACTAAAGGTAACCTCAGTCTTATTCACAAACATTCTGCAGTCTGAGAATACTAGAGGTATTCTCAGTGTTACTCAGAAACATTCTGTAGTTTGAAGAAATTAGAGGTATTCTCAGTGTTACTCACAAATAGTATGTAGTTTGAGGATTCTAGAGGTAATCTCAGTCTTATTCACAAACATTCTGTAGTTTGAGGATTCTAGAGGTAATCTCAGTCTTATTCACAAACATTCTGTAGTTTGAGGATACTAGAGGTAACATGTTTGTATTTATTCACAAACATAAAAATATAAAAATATAAAAAAATAGTTTCAATCGTGTTCAGTTTCGGTATTCTATTTTACAGTAAACATTTGTCGTAGGATCATTTTATTTTACTGAATTTACTGCAAAATGCACATCTGGATAATTTAGAATATTGAGGGGAGATATTTAGATTCCATACCTCTGATCAATAAATATGCAACATATAGGCATGCATTTCAGTTCCTTTTAATGATTTTAATTGTTGTTTGAACATATGGTGAATACAAATACACCTTTGCATGTCCTCGAAATGTTGATCTGATTGATTGATTGACTGATAGATTGTTTGATTGCTGTTTTACGACGTGGTTTAGGGTATTTCCCCTTCATGGCTTCAGTACGTGTGATTTAACAATAGCTACTCTTACAAAGTCATGAGATGTATTCTCATGTGCTGTTGGAAACAATTGTCCTCCAAAGAGTGTATGATTATGCATGAAATGTACTGCCCTTATGCAGATGGCCACCATTGTACAGCCTTACTTATAACGTTAATCGTTCTTACACGGAAATAAAGGACGCCACCAAATCTTTATAAAAAATTTCCATCTTTGAGACGTTTCCCTTCCTCACATGGTACAGCTTTCAGATCAATGTCAGAAGAGAGATTTGTAAGAGTTTAAAATGCAGTATTTAATAGCTGATCCGTTAAAATCGTCGCGACAAATTTCTACTCAATTCAAACAAATGTAAACTTGAAACAAAAAAATTAAAAGATGTCGTTTTCTGTTAGTAAGAACCGTAATAAAACTGCCTTTATTGATTTCTATCTGGCCAGCTAAGTCTGCCACAAAGGCAGATTCACTCAAGTGTATTTGTTCCAGCATTATGCCCATTAAAATATCCACCTGAAATAATAAGCTAAGAGGGTGTTGTTCTGTTTTTCTATTTAGGGTCTCTTACACATTGTCTTCCCCAATAAACTAAGCTGTATATTTCTCATAATAAAATAAAAAAGATAAAACTTGTTTGGCAGACTCTGGCAAAATTGACATGTTTGCAAACTAAACATATTTTTGTCAAATTGTTTTATTTAAGTATATCGGTTGAATACAATAGTTTATGAAGGTAAGGTTGGGATAATAATATATATATATATATCTAATCTATTATCGATTGAAGTATTAGACTTTAGTAATACTAGTATTTATGAGATTGGTGACTTTCTGTAAGCCATGTTTCTTTATGGAGCGAAATTTGTCTATGTATTAACTATATCCTATCCGGAAAATATCAAATTATAACATCCGCGAGGAGCTTTCCTGGTTCTAAATGCTGGACAATGCTTCCTGTTTCCAGTTAAGAGGAGTTTTACCGGTTAGATAAAGCACTCTTGAATGAAAATAAGTCGGGGATCAGTGAACTACCCGTGGACAGCAGACGTTAACGATTAGCCGTCTACGGGCGTGCACCACAAAAACACTCCGGCTATATAACCTTAATCACATGGTCCCAAAAGTGCCCATTATGTTATATATAATTGGTCTATAAAACCAAGCTCTATTGTCTCTGAGACGAGGTAAATACCCCAATGCAGATTACAATTTAACAATAAATTATTTAACACAGAGTCTGCATTTGCGGGACGAATCACTTTATTTACTGATGGACTCAGGAAGTTAAGTTACCCACATGGGATTCAGCAGGTGGACGTTATTCCCAAATAGGCTTACGATTTAGCGGATTGATAGATAGCAACTGATATATAAAGAAACAAAACCAAAGAACGAAAGAAAGAAAAATGATAAACACAATGGTGGATAACACTGATGACATGCACATTCCAATACATCTACTTTAACAATCAGTATTTTGAAATGCGAAATACTTTGAAAAGATTCTGATACTAAATTTGCTGTTCGGAATATTCTAGTCTTCTCCCAAGCTTTATTTCAGACAACCTTTGAAATTCCGTACACTATCGAAGTACTTCACAGAAGCAGCACAGATCCAAGAATCTTTGATGTGTAGACGAATAAGCGGCCAGAGGCTAAGGTTAAACGAGGAAATCTCGCAGGGCAAAGCGTTCTATGATAAATGAAGATGCGGCTGTCCAGTGGACAGCTTGGGGATTATTTAATCACTGTCCAAGCCAATTGTATGCACTGAGGCGCTGTCAACGGCAGCATTTTCGTTAATCCCATCACTGCCAGTTCAATAACATAGCCAGTTAGTGTAAGTGGATTCCGGTCGTCTTACCTGTGCTCTCAAGTAAATACATCAAAGTCAGTATCCGTGGGCAAGGGGCCGTGGCTAGACACATAGCTATCAACCTCCTCACTTCTAATCAGCTCCCATTTGACTCATCCAAACGGACTCTCTAATTGGTCAGCATGCCTGTTCAACACAAATTCGCCCATCAGTCACCCGAATCAAATCATATTGACAGACAAAATTGCAACCTATATAATCATTGGGATTTAAACAGAGATATATATCTAAAATATCCTCCGCTCATTTGCACTACCAGCCAGTGTCAACTAAAAATTGAATTTCGTACATACAGTATCGAACAAAACCATTTCTCCCTCAAGAAAACTGCGAGATGGGAAAATTCATCGTTAACTTGGCAAAAGTGAAGCATATAATGATGTTCCAATTGATTCGTGGTCATAAATAAATGAAAGTTGTGAAAGAAACATAATTTGTCCTCCTTGAAATGTCAGTTGGCAAATCACGGTGAGCGTCCCACAAAATGACTTCCGTTTCCTTGACGTTTGTTCCAACTTGTGCAGAAATATCAATAAGAGATGTAACGTCTTTGATGTAACGTGTTTGTTAAACGGTTCCGTACAAGTGGTAACCGCTTAGAACATGGCTATTTCATTTATCGACCAGTCGCCATGACACGTCGTAAATCGGCCATTGACAACCGGACTGACATGCGCTGTGGACCTGTTCTGTTTCGCGCGCGGTCTAGTGTGGTTGTTATGGCGTCCATGTTGTCCAAGCCAGCTATACCTGTGGATGAACAAAAAACGATCGTTAATATTATTTATGTATTACAATCAACGAGATTTTTCTATCATGTGGAACAGAGTGGAAACAAGTTTGATTTGCGTTACATTCAAAATGTTTGGACACGGCTTTGATAAGTTCCATCATTGGACGAAAACATTAACATGCTAAGAATGTTTTCTGTTTTTGTGGGAGGGCGTCAGACAATCGGTCAACTTAATTTAAAGACTTATGTGTTTCAATAGTAAAAAAAAAATAAATATAAAAAATGGCAGCAATGTTTTACATCACAATTTGTTGACATGTGCAATACCAGCCATATTTTTGTTTGTAAGTTCATTTTGATGGAACGCAATCCTACACATTATGACAATAGGAGGAACTTGCAAATACAATGTTAATTTAATCTGTTTAATCAGTTGTTTTGGGTGTCGTGTTCAGAAAACATACAGGCTTGAATATCACAAACTATGCAAAGGGGGCAGTATTGTTCCGTTATAATCGGTGGAATGTTATGACATTTTTAGACTGCAGAAAATAGAAACTATACATCCGTATTAGCTGAATTAGCTTTCAAGTTATGCTCACAACACATACATACAGAAGTGAATTTGTCAAATTACTGAGAGTGACCAACATATTGTCGTGTGGAATTTGGTGAACTACCGTCCCACCTGTTGTCCTAACAGGAGGATGCGATTTTTCCAGTTTGAAATTAGTCCGTGAATTTGTTCTCACGTTGTTGTGTTAAGAACACCTACATACGTGGATATTGTAAAATGACGCAATGATGGCCATACTATTTTGCGGAATTTGTCGAAATACAATTCCTTTCGATATTTTAATAGGAAGAAGCTGTATTCCAAGTTTGACATTAAACTGTGAATTTATTCTCCAATTATAGATTTTACAACAGATATTGACTTGGCTATGGTAAAATTACGGAATGTATGGTAATACGGTTATAATTCCTAAACCATCGATTCTGTGCAGTCTTTTACAATACCAAACAATACATAGGTCATGTATCTTCTTTATTTATACTTATTGAAAATACCATCCAACCTTTTCTAACATTCCGCATAGATGACTGACATCTGTTAATCAATTATACAGATGTAGATTGTAATGTGCTAAGTAAAGGACTTGAACTTTGATTCACGTTAATTATAATCTGATCTGTACGATACCGAGTAGAAGAATGGATGGTGGCATGAAGCATTTACGATGCTGATTGGACACGATGAAACAGGTACCACCACGAATAGTCCCATACTGATAAAGCAAGAACATGCGGCAGTACACTTTCTTGTCAAAACGTCCTAGAGCACAATAAAGAATACATTTGTTCTAATACCAGAAACGTAATTATACATGTACATGTATTTATGCTTAATATTAATATAAATCAACATTGATATAACAGTAAAAAAATATATACACATTAAAGAATGAAAATAACATCTAAAATAATTGTACTTGGTGAGGTAGTAAAATCATAAGGGGTTTTAAGATCATTATACGGTTTTCAATTATAAAATATAGAAACTTTTTGATAGAGAGGATATGCTAGCTATATTTGGTAAATATATATATTTCTAAACGAAAACAAAATAATAAAAATAAATAAATATTATATTTATATAAAAAATATGTAAGTGTGATTACTTTTTAGAAATATATACAAACATGTAAAACTTAAGTTTTATAATGTGAATACAATTATATTAAAATTGAAATAGAACTCAAATTCTATTAAATGAAGGTATACTAATATTATTTATATGAGCATTTTAGGAAATGCAATCATACATTGAATACAAGTTAGATAGGGATGATAAGAAATATGTACACCGTGTAAAATAGTATTATTTATATGAATTCTTTAGCAAGTAAAGTTATTTATTTAATAGTTTAAGTAAAATTGTCCATAGTTTATTGTATAAAAAGAAGTAATTATTTATTATTAAGATTGCATAAAATGTTCATTCTATTGCTTACAGTAAAATTTATAACAAATGTTTTAAATGATTAAAGGCTAGGACTCTTTTTTTGCTGATATGGGAAGAGCTTTGATTAATGTGGGTGCCTCTATTCTGAATGAATATCTTAATAGTTCGATACGACCAACTGGTATACGGTGAATATTGTTCCTATCAGATCTTACGGTTCTGCATGTTAGACTGTTTTAGGCTTGAACTTATAAACTTCATTTGTGACCGCTTCAATATATCGTCTCCACCAAATTCCTAACTAAGAAACATTGGCTAAATTATTAAACAGATTTTGAATGTACGAAACGGGACGTCGTTCGAAGTGCATGCGAGCGTCAATAATAATCCGATATAACGTGACGTCAATGCTTGGCATTAACATAAGATCGACTTTAGCTATAGATTAAATACTGGGCGATTATTCGTTTGCATGTAGCAAAGCTATAAATAAAAAGACTTATTGGATTAGTATAATGGCCACCAAACTGGATGAGCATAAATGGTCATCATAACTAATTCTTATAAGATATGACAATTGTCTGAGACAAATCCGTCTGTCATAAGTAGTAACACTCCAGCAAAATTACCTGAACAAAACGCTCGAGTTTTTAAATATCTTTATGACATTTCCAATGACCGTCTCTATAAATACGTTTGGATATTTATGTGAATGTGTGCGTAAATTTGATACACATGACGTTATTCAAAATTAAATACGTTCTTTTTTCTTTCGTACTGCGATACATGATTTCAAAAGACCAATTTACGGATTTTAAAAGTACAGTAGGAACAACAAAGCCAACAATGAAACCAATTGTGAATACTTGACAGCCCGGTGTATGTAGAGTAAAATGTGGTTAAAATAACCGTTCTCGATCTTTTATAGGGATGTTTTTCATAGGAAACCAGAGATATTTCTCGCATATTTTGATTGAATATAGACTATGTTAAAACTCTATAGAACAGTAAAGGAGGAAGCAAGCTTTTCACAAGGTTAATTTTGAATGGATATATTCAATGGAAAAACCATTGGGGAAAAAACAGCCATAAAAAATCAAACGAGTCACTAAGATATTGTCATTCTATTCCCGTCTATTCAAAATTACGTCTGTGGAATACGCGGAGAAATCTGGTGGAATTTGAGGATTCTGTAAAATCCGTTTTCAGGGACACGAACGCATTTCCGTACGAGGAGCAGGAAAGCAAACGAACATTCCAATAAGCATCCTCTGAGAATCGATGGGATTCTAAAGCCATTACTCATGGCGTAGTCCGTTCAAAAATGCTCATAATGCTTAAAACGACTTCCATGTTACCATTTTAAAAACAGTATTGCACATGCTATCACAGGGTATTCGTATGGTTTAGTGAGTGACTCCACAAGCATACATCCCTTTTAGGATATTAAATTAACATCCGCTCTTGTTTCCTGGAAGAAACTTATTAGGTTGAACTTTTTGTATTTTATTGAGAGCACGGTGTCTCAAGAATTTTCCGGCCGTTCTCCTTTTTCCCATCTAGCGCCAATGTAAGGCAGTGAAAAAAGATCTGATTTGGCTCTTGTATTAGCCAAATAAGGTCATACACTATCTTCTTATAACAGCAGTCGACTGATGAGTAAAAGTTCAAACCAAAAAAACCCACTGAAGTCATTTAAGTGGTGATGAGGAAAGCTCTAAGCGGGTGATAATTTGGTTATATATCACTCCGCGCTGAAGTAATGGTTTATTCGAAGAGGAGCCGCTTATTTGCCTCCTTGGCGATCACCAAGAGTAACTGTCCAGTGTTAGTAAAATCCCAATTCGTGTAACTCGATCCATTATAAGCACTCTCATAGAGTCCATAGAGCACCTGCTAAGGAGTTAGTACATATGTATGATACTGCTAACTAGACAATGAACTACTTGGCCGAGAACTGAATACACTTTTATCCCTACATTCTATGCTCCCAAATACGATTCAAAATGAAAGGAATCCCATGTGTATAGAATAAAATATTGAAGTCAAGACCTTCTTAAAAGGGCGAAATCGAATGGTGTTACAGAGGTTTTAGAATAAACCCTAGAGGTGATCCAGCTATAGCTCAACCGTTGATCTACTACACTGACCAATTGTGTTGGGAATTTTATCGGAGTGCATATATGTGAAAGTTTGACTTTTGATATAAAAAAGTCATAAACTGTCAATCTAAATCGCCCAAAGCAAAATATAAACCGGCGTTATATGACCGGACAAACGATAAAGTAAATTAAGTACGACGGTCAAACATTATTGAATTATTTATAGGATCACCTTTCGTCATTTAATAGTAAAATAACATAGGTAGACTTGTCACATGGTAAGCGTGTGCGTTTACTGAACCTACTTCGATGTACCGATCGAGATCGTCTGTCGACCATCAGGCACGAGTGAGTCACACGATGTGGCTCCGACAATCGAGGGGGTTATTTTTTTTACAAAGTTTCAATCCGGTTTTCCGCCTTAATTAGGCAAGGATAAACGTTATATATTTCACCTTTTATTTTATATTTAATCTCCATTTCATAACCGTCCTCCAGTGCCACACCCCAAACAAACTGTCCAGATGACCACAGTAAAATACTGAGTCGGATCTAACACGTCGGCCGCGAAATCAGGGTCCAACCCCATAGCCACAGACTCAGGTCTGATTTACCATAGCCACAGACTCAGGTCTGATTTACCATAGCCACAGACTCAGGTC
>JAQQZZ010071034.1:0-21766 GCA_030265115.1 Mopalia vespertina | reverse complement strand
AAAAAACACACAGAATCTATTAGAGTGCCGATTTATCAGAACTTTCTTAATCAATCAGTTATTGTGATTGACTGATTGGTGTTTTACGCCGTGCTTAAGGGTATTTCACTTATATGACGGCAGTGTATTCCAACAATAAATGACACTAGCACAACAAAGATGTGAAGCGTTTCCATAATGTTGGAAAGTTAATTTACTCCAGTTCTAAGTAAAGGCAGCACAGCTACTCGTAAACAAACTGCCCTTAGCCAGAGGGCCACCAGTTATTGTGTGTTCGAGAACTGGTCTAAATGAACTCGCCTGTGTAGGTACATTATTTAGAACTGACATAAACCTGGTCAAACTATGTTTATTGGTTATTAAATATCAAAGCTGATGGCATTCAGTGAAAGGTCGGTGTTATCTGACCCCATTAGATAATTACACCGTAAAATATAGGAGAACACCATACTGCCTGACGTCATCAAACTGAGAAAGGAGAGAAACTTCATAAATGGTTTTAATGAGAGGGCTGACGTTTAACAGTATGTTCGATATGTTGGGATAACACAGCCTCAATATGAACAATATCCCAGATAGGAATAGAACCCACAACCGCAAGAGTCAACCAGCAAATCGTTAGCAGTGAACGCAGTTCACTTATTAATCTCTAAATCAAAGGCCTTCTAACCCATAATGACGACTGTTTTTGATTATACGTCCATGTATCTACAAATGTCTAATCCACCTTCCTCTCTATATACTAGAATGTTCGCGGCCAAAAAGTCATCACAGAGAAAGACATGAGACAAGCTCTGATAATCCTTCCTTAGTATTGTTCTACGAGAGAATAATTACATATGATCATCTCAATGGGTAGTTTGCGAAAGTATTTGGTTTCCGTGTATGCTGTCAAATAGAAAAAGTCAATAATAAAACATCTACTTCAAATTTTGAGCACAAAAGTAAATACCAGTAGGCATCGGTTTTTGACAAGTGATCAATTCAGACTTGATCTGACTTCCTGGCATATTAATACTTCGTGGTTTTTATTTTTATGTCGCCAAGGACACATTTGTAACTCAATAACACATAATTCTCTGGTTGTTAACAAACCCCTGACTAAACCCTACTAAAAGCATGCTAGTCATTTAATCCGTATAAAAAGTAATATAATATATGACTTATCTAACCTTTGGCTAAGGGCAGTGTGCTTCGGTCATGCTGTTTTTATTTGAGGCTGAGGGAACATATACTTCCTAACATAGCAAAACACTTCCCATCTTATTGTTGAGTTAGAATTGTTATCTAATTTTGTAGCGCACTTGTCATTTTAGTGAAACAACATTGAACATGGGTTTTAACACCAATCAACTAGCCAATAAATAAACCAGTCAGTCAATCAATCAATCAATCAATCGATCAATCAATACAGGGAAGTTCTGCTAGTTCACATCTAGAGACATATCCTTAAATAAGGCAATGTAAATACTCGAATTGTCCCCTAAAATGTCCCCTAAACTCGAACGGTATGGAATAACACTTGTAGCAATATTTGGAGCCTACAAAACGGTGAATACCTTTTATTGTTTACAAAATTGTCAGTATTGGAAAATATTAATGAAGTCAGTTTCGCTATTGAAATGAAACGGCGTTGTTGTTGTAATATAAAGGCTATATAAAGCGAAAGTGGCTTTTACCAACACCAATGTACTAAACGCATTTCGCATGTAAAGATTTCTTACTATATAGTTTGTTTGAGTAAAAGCAAGCATGATTTACCATATGATGGTTAGTTGAAGTATAATAAGTGGGGTTTGCATTTAAATTGGGAATGAAGATAATATCAATCTCTTATCATTTCAGTATAAGGATTCTAGTTTGTATATGTGAAAACAAGACCCGGTTAGAAACAAATATAAACAATATGAACTAGAATACTGGAATAACCCAAAGATATTATTCAAAACAAAATGTTTGGATTTTATTTATTTAATTCGATAAATACATGCATTCGCGTTTTGGCTGATATCAAAATGGACACACCTACAGACCGGAATACTGAACTGGCACCCAAAAGACCCCACAATGGATCCAGGGATCAAACAGAATGACAACTAAAAAGGCAACAGATGTTTCGAAAACAGGTATACAAAATATTCAAAAAGGGGCTGCAACATCAACTGAAAAACTTGGGAAAACTCTACTTTCAATGAAGTTCTCAAGCAACTGAAGATCAAGTCAGAACAAACTAGGAGACTTATAGGAGAAGATACCAGTCTCTACATCATGAAGGAAAAACACACATAGTGGATGTCACTGTTCGAAAATGTCAGACGAGGAGAGGCAAAGGCGGCCAGTCTTAAACAAAAACTTAATACCAAGAAGCCTTCGAACTAATCACAGAAATTGCATGCTATCACAGACGCTACAAGAAAACAATTCAAGAACTCTGATAAAATGCAGTCTACACAACTATCAAATATTGATAACACTTCTGAAGTTATTCAACACATTCTAACACCAGCTGGTAAAATTCTTGTCCAAGCTTATCTACACCTTCTCAAACAGTTGATAATGATGTTACTTTCGAATCAAATAAAAACAAAATAGTTAACCCATCATCTCATGAATTTAATCCACACCAATCAAAGCTGAAAGGTAATATAGACCGAAAGATACACAGATGTTATTATGAGCTCTCAGAGCGTTAATCACCTGGGACTTGCTAATGGTAAAAATACTCAAGACATTTGTCATTGTTGTCATAGCAGTTCAGCACATCTAAACTGCAACACTTTTCTGGTTAAAATGTTGCCCATCATGCAAATGATGTTAATGTACGTACGTGCTCTAACGCTAACATTATTAATTATTAGGTATCAACCAACCAACAACACAGGATCTACAGGAGTCTATTATTCGAAGCATGAGGAAACCGTTATCGGATCTAAAATATTTAAGTTTGATCCAATGGATTGAAGAAAGTTTCTTAGTCAGTTCAATTAATTTATTGTGCTCAGTACGGAGGCTGACGAAGAAAGACGTCATTTTCAGCAGAACAGTTCATCACAGATGAGGCCATCTGAATACAACAGATGCAACTTGAAAGCAGATGACCCAAAAAGTCTGGGCGAATATGCTATTTTTCTAGAAGAATGTGAACAAGTTATAACATGTATAGACGGAATTCGTGTATATGATTATTCAGAAAACATGAAACAGATATTGGGAAAGTTGCCAAACCGACCATTGCCATGACCGATGGAGACTTGTAGTGAAGCAATAAAATCTAACAATGAAATAGTCAGTTTTAGTAATTTGGTTAGTTTTGTTAGTTCAGAGGCGAACAAAGCAAATGATCCGACTATCTGAAGAGACGCCATGAAAGATAACTCAAACTCTGGAACTTTTTCTGTGATATCTGGACCAAGGAGTAGTTTTGCTACAACAAAAGCAAGTAATTTAAATAGTACAATAAACATAAAGAATGAGAAAATAACTAAACCGTCTATAAGCCTAAATCAGGAGAATTTTGGATTGTACCGTTCCCTGTTGCCAAATATTATGTTTTTTTAATGTCTACATTGTAATAATGGCTTACATTCAATGGGCTGTTGTGATTCATTTTCAAAGAAGACGTGCAAGGCGAAAATAAATGCTTTTAAATCTATGTGGGTTTGTAATGGATGTTTGAAGCCAGGCCATTTATGGTCTGACTGCAAAAGCAAGACAACGTGTGCCCCTTGCCAGGGTCGACATTCCACTATACTACACTCAGCAGTGTTCCAACTCAAACAAACATTACCTTAAGGTAAACAGACAAAGGATAATGATTATACGTGTTCTTCCAACAGTTTATCGATCTATTCAAACATTAGATAATTCTAAGTGCCCTATGGCAATATTGACAGTTAAGTAAACTATAAAATTGTTTGTGAGTAATCGATCATATGCCTCCCTTGATCCTGGAAGCACTGTATCGTTTTGTTCCAAACGTCTTTTGGAGCAATTATGTGGTCAAGGCAGCGTATGAAGACCACGTTAGACACTATAGGGTCACCACACATGTACGTTCATGCAATACGGGTGTTAGAAATATGTGACCTTGATATGAATAACATCATTCCTAATAGTGTCTACTAAAGATCGAATGCCAGTCAACGAAGATCATATCTCTTCCAAATTGGCTCTTGAAGAATGGAATTACCTTAAATATTTCCATCTCCCACAAATCATAGAAGAAATAGTTTGCTAAAGGATAACAATATGCCCGATGCCTTCTAGTGGACAGGTGGCGATCTAGGACGACCTCTGTAGATTGAAAGTGCACATATTTGGAGCCGTGTCGTCTCCAATGTGTGCTAACGCAGCTTTGCGTAAAGACAACGCCTGTGAGTCCCAGCAAACAGTTACAATTCATGTTAAGAGGAACTTCTCCATGGCTGACCGCCTAGTCTCTGCGCCACCCGAGGAGGAAGTTCCTTATCTTCTTCACGACACCAGTGCTGTTTGATTAAAGGTGACTTCCAATTGAGAATATGGATGTCGGAAAGTCCTGACGTGTTGACAGCAGTACCACGTGAAGTAGAGCAACTACAATAAAAGACTTGAACATGATGACGATAAAGTCCCCTGTGAAAGAGCGATATCTGTTATTTGGAGACAGACTGTCTAAGTTTTAAGATTTCTCAAAGGAAAAGCCAGTCTGATCGAAGAACCCTTCTTTCTATTGTAAGTTTGGTTTACATACTGAAAACGTAACAACTAATGCAAGATCTTTGCAGACGCCATATTTTGGATACGACGAGATGGAATGGGATAAACGACTTGCCTCAGCTTTAAAATATTCAATTGTCCAGACGCTACTTACCTTAAGAGTTTGGTCCAGGGAGCAGTTATGATTTACACCTGTTCTCAGATCCATTATGGTATGGTCTTATCGGCACATAACATACTGGAACGGGCGTGTTCAATGTTTATTTTTGTTTGGTACGTCTCGTGTATCACCATAAAGAAAGCTACGACACCAGTGGTCTCCTGCTGTTGATAGAGCTGGACTGAAATCCGAATCGGATTATGTTCTGGACAGATAGTGAAACTACTCGATTCAATAGCTTTATTGCAAACCGTTTGACCGTAATGAAGGGCAGCACTGAAAAAGACCAATGTAATTATGTGGAATCCAAACATAATGAAGCAGGTTGTGCACCCAGAAGGTTCCATATGCACATATTTCTTGAAACATCAGACTAGCTTAATTGCCTGGAGTTCCTGTGGTCCAGTGAATACAAATGGCACAGAAATAACATGCCTTCAATATTCACCGCACGGAAGAAGAAGTTAAACAACATGCGCTACCATTGTAGACGAACCAAACAAAGTTATGGATAAACTCCCGAAACGCGTTAATTCCCCAGCAGGGAACTGTACCCAGGAACTCCACTGTGTCCAAACTTTGGACACTTGTGAAAGAATTCAAGTTTGGGCTTTTTGATCAAGACGTTTTGGGTCATTGGAGCCCCATCGTTGATCAATACATTCATATCCAAATGTGTTTTATGCCAAAATACATGCTTGAAACGGGGGACAGAAGATAGAACATGTCCTGTTGACCTACCAGTCACAAGATGTGGACCGGACTACTTTCGTCCAATAAAGATCAAGAGCGGTCGAAGTACCGTCAAGTGGCATGGTGTTATTATCACCTGTATGACTTCCAGAGCCGTTCGTTTAGACCTGGTATTTTGTTAAGACACGAACTGTTGTATTAGTGCAATTTTAAGATCGATTGCAAGAAGAGGCCTGATACAACATATTCCATCTGACAATGGAACCAATTTTATCAGTTGAAGCTAAAGCTAAAGGAAGCAATTGAAAGGATTGACCAAGGCAAGGTCCACAACAGCGTCCTGCAGAAAATACTCCCCAGGATATTCAATCATCCAGGCAGTTTACAGTTTGGAGGTGTGTGGGAGAGATTGGTGCATTTTCTCTGAAGAGTACTTCAAGCTCCCAATTCCCAACTAGTTTATTTGACAAGAAAGACGTTTACGTCAGACGACACTGGCGACAGATATAGTGTCTGGCGAATATATTTTGGCACGGCTAGGCCAGGGAGTAAATTTCACTGTCCGTTTCTGCTGCCACGTACGATCCCACTTATAGGTCTTTCGGGCGCTTAACATCACGAGATTCTCGTTACTATGGTAGCACCACTACGCTCGGCCGTCATAGACGAATGCATCAAAATCGTACATTTTGTTCACCGGAAGACTAATTACCAGTGTATGCACTATATTCCCCACACTTATATACACATAGCGAATTTCATTGGTTTTCTAATGCACACATTTAGTTTGAGATTGAAAGTGTGAAATCTCTACACAAAGCGAACTATGTTTTTCAATAAATTTGACGAAATACATATCATCATGGCGCCGATCGTTTGACGTCCGAGATGATGTACATTCATGGACTTCCGAGAGAGCTTTAAATAAATTGCACCCCAAATCGACCAGTATGGAATAACACCTCCCAATGTGTATCAATATATGTGGCCTACAAAACGGCGAATATACCATTTAATGTTAACATATGCTTCAGAATTGGAGCATATTGCTGAAGTCATTGAAATAAAAATGCGCTTTAGCGAAAGTGAATATTATCAACAACACTGGTTAACACATATTTATAGATTTGTTAATAAATAGTTTGTATGAGTTAAAATAAACATGATTACACACATGCTGGTTAGCTGTTGAGAAATTAAATATAATAAATGGGTTTTGCATTAAAATTGGGAAGAAAGATATAATATCAATCTCCTATCAGAACAGTATATGGATTCTAGTTTGTATATGTGAAAACAACACCCTGTTAGTCACACTTGTGAGAGTTCCTATTTCATTTGTATTAAGCGGCTGAACCAGGCAAATTTTTGAAAGAAACAAAATGAGCACAAATAACATTTTGGCCATAAAACTTTGGGAAAGCTCTTATTCCTTTTTTTAAGATCGTGAGAATGGAATGAGTTTTACAAAAGATTGATGGTCATTTGTCGTAATTTTGTCAATAATTTATAGCTATTGTTTTATATGCTTCAGTCAATCTTATTATCCTAAAGGTATTCTCGCGGTATCGACACCTACATGGTATCATTTCGTCGTATCGTTGTATACAACATAGGATTCATTTTCTTAATGATTGTATTTTGAAGAACATGAAAATGATGCCAACAATATAAAAAATCTGTAGCTCAACAATATGGAATAACACAAAAATATTATTAATCTAATTCGAGAGATATAAGGATGTATGACGTTTCACACCTACTGATGTTATAACACATGTTTCTCCTGTACGTTCTTCTCTCAAATCTGAAATATAATGTTAAAATAAGACCCAGATTGCGTAACATAATGGTCTAAATAGTTTGAAGAGTGAAATGGACATTACGAGTTGATCATGTGACTAAAATTAGATTTCGGTCAAGGTTATCTGGGCTATTGATCAGCTTATCTTGAAGAGTGCGAATGTCACAGGCATAGAAATGAATTGATGTACATGCGTAATGCGTTAAACCCACCACTATAACGACGCAATAAGTTGTTGTTTACAGATGATATACGCAATTGACCGATTATATGCTATCTAACCCATTGGCTGATATCTTGGTACTCGAGCTCTGTGTAGATGTATACGGAATGGATGACTAACCAAACAACAAGCTGGCTGCTAGTTTATCTCTTACAAAACATGTTGATTTGTGGTCGTAACGCGTGATTCGGCAAAGGTTGATGGTAGGCCCTACCATATGAACATGCGCGCTGCACGTCCATTAAAAATCATATCTAAAAACAGTTTATTATAAACACTGATCAATAAATGCAACAAAAACATCCAGTTACGTATAACACATGGAAACACGTACCACAGGCTTTCTTTAGGCAAAGAAAAGTTGACCCAGGTGAAAGTCGGCCAGGGCGGCTTGACTAAAGCTGGCTTGACGTACTGACCCCATTTCTACTTGAGATATTATGTGCGTGTAAATATATACATGGACTCATTCAGTACTAGCGTTGGAAATGGCGAATGGCCAAGACTTGCCCAATGTATTATGCGCGCTGGTCATGCTCATCAGCTAACACTAAATATAGCGGCTGGACATTCTCAAAATATTTCACGTGAATCACCTAAGTAAGGGAAGGGCGGGTATTTTTAGACGCCCTGATGATGAGCCGAATACAGAGAAATGGACTTTCAAACAAGATAGCAATACTGACTCGGATACAGATAACCTGGTCAATTCACACTGGCTTCTACAAACCCACATGATCCGCCAGCTATTTACTATTTTTTTGTCCAGCATAAGCTTTCTGTTGACCTCTTTCTGGCGATGACCTAAGGTCGTGACCCCAGAAAGCCCACTGCCCGCTTAATGCCCCCTCGAGCTGTCCAGTTTCCTTTGTTCGGTCAGTTAACTGAAGACAGAGGTCTCCGGGCGAAGTTTCTGTACTCCTTACTGACCACTGTACACTCAGGCCACTGTGTAAACTTCATGTGTTGCTTCCGCACCTCACCATAGATTTTTGTTTTGGCCACGTCTGGGCCAGTTAAAATTGTGCTCACTGCAATTGTAAATATGCAGTCTTTGTCTTTTGTCAATAGACATAGCAGTTGATGCATAAATTAACCGAATTCCTTTACTCCCAACCAAACGAACTTGTTTATAATTAAACCTAACGGAGACAACAACTTTTTTCAATTTAGCAGAAAACATGCTTCGATATGATAACTTCAGAGCGTTCATGAGCCTAGACAATAGAAAAAGCTATTTGTATGCACAAAAGTCAAACGTTCTATTTACTCGTATTGACCAGGGATCTTTTCCAAATTTCTGCCAACAAACTTATAATGCTCTCTAAATCCCACGAAAATAACTTAGATATTGCACCCAGCAAGTAAACCCATAGTTCCCCATTGATGGCAAAGTCAATATTTAGCGATTTTCTACGTTATTTCTGACTTTTGTCTTGAGATTAACCGGACATTTCAAACGGCAAAGTAATTAAAATAGCCTATTGTTTCCTCTAAATCCGTATTAATGTATAAGCGGTCTTATTAAGTGGGAAAGACTTAATATAATAAAGCTCTTTTAAAGTCTTACAAAATCTTACAACTAGTGACATAGGTGGACAGAAGTAGGTTATATATTTACTTATATAATATACCATTAGCCTACTTCAAGTACTTTATTTAGGATGCATGCATTTGTTTCTATATATAATAGATTTTAGGCGAAATATTGAATTACCAACTTTGTTAGAAAAAGACGAATGTACACCACGACCTA
This sequence comes from Mopalia vespertina, assembly GCA_030265115.1. Classification (NCBI taxonomy): domain Eukaryota; kingdom Metazoa; phylum Mollusca; class Polyplacophora; order Chitonida; family Mopaliidae; genus Mopalia; species Mopalia vespertina. The sequence continues at coordinate 12,432 of JAQQZZ010071034.1, read as the reverse complement.
GTGACAAACTGACAATCGCTTGGAGTAATTGATTCTGTTATTTCGTCGACTTTTTCCGCGTATCAGCTGGTGCTTGATTTGTACCCTGTTTTTTGAGAATACCTTTTTACCTGTTGCCTTAACTTTTAACTTCTTAAATTACTCGATGTATTTTTTTTATAACACAAAGACACTGCAGAACGAATGTAACACATAAGGTGGCGTGTAAGCAAATCTGCCTCGAGACAATTGACTGCGACACAAGTTCATCTTAAATATGCTCATAACTCAGGTACGAGGTGTTTTATGATCAGCTCCTACATGCATGAGAAAATTTTCGCTAGAACATTGTGGCATAGTAAATTTGTTGTTGCATTGTTCACATTGGATTCATATATAAGGCGATAAACTCACATTTATAAAAGAATGACGGTGCAAATTCCTTATTTTGCTACGAATTTAACGCTTCACAAGCTATAAACATAATAATGTACGGTGTATAAAGAAGTTATGCAATACTATAAAGTATAAAGGTAAGTATAACACACCCACAGCTCCGTGTTCTCAGTAACCACAAGGTTTCAAATGTTAATGCAAACCTTAACATTACGCTTTTTAAAAATTATTTTAACTGGGCTGTAAACATATATTAAGGCAATACGGTCAATCAAAATCAAGGTGTATATTTTTGATGGAATGTTATTTTGATATTTGTCTCGAAAGTAGAGACGCTTTGAGTCAATTCCACCTCATACTTAGTATAGATCGAGTGGAGGTTTAATGATATCCCTGCACATTTCTCCCGCCATCTCTATGGAAACGCTTCTCAAGATTACCATTAATGTCCCTATACATTTAATAAAATATATAAACGTGCCAGCACCGGACTTTCTGCTTAACTCAAAGAACAAACACGTCGGAGTGTGGACATATTAATATGATTCGAACAAAGCCTGGTCATCATTCTTTCTTTATAAATCTGGATGATAGAACTAGAATTTCCTAAATTACAGAAGAAAGGTTCTGATGTTAGTCAATTAATCTTGTAGTTATCACTGTGCTTGTTTGTGTGGTGATGTGCAGTGAGAAGCCAGGTGATACATTCATAACAGTCTGGGATACAAAATGTCATAAATCAATATGATTCGTGTGGGCAAATGTACACTGTGGAAACCAATTGACCTCATCCTAATACATATCAGACCTGTCGATATCAGTTTTTGTTTACATTCTCACATCTGTGTCTCCCTCTGACTAAGAGCTGTTTGTTTGAAGAAAAACAATGCTGTCTTTACTTAGCACTGGAGGAAAATTAACTTTCCAACATTATGGAAACGCTTCATATCTTGGTTGTGCTAGTGTCTATTATTGTTGGAATACACCGCTGCATATAAGTGAAATACCCTTAAGCGCGGCGTTAAACACCAACCAAATCAATTAATCACATCTGGTTCAAACCAAGGTGTTTTCCAACATTATAAATACGCTTCACATCTTGGTTGTGCAAGTGTCAATTATCGAGTGGATGGATAGCGTGTCTATTCATTTAGAAATTTAATTATTCCATTTCATTGGGATTTTGGGGAGATTGTTTCCATGTGCGAAGCTACGTAAATGTGACTTAAGTTGTTGGTTAAGCCGTGTCACGCGAGGAAAAATATATTGTATGTTGGTCAGATAAGGTGTCAATTAGGTCAGTAAATCATATATGGACTTTGGTCATGCGCGATGATGAAAATAGGTCAATTGTATACCGTCATTTTGATAACACAGAATAAATCATTATTGAGTATTTATAGAGGATACATTTTATTTAGTAATAGCCCTTGCGTATAAAGCATATCAAGAGAGGTTAGTGTGTTTGCTCGCTACGAAACTGTATTAATACAGTTAATACAACTATACTACAGTATTGATAATATCTATGAGCTGACAGAATGACGTGAAGTACACCTACTTGAACTCACATCTATAATGTCTATTTCCAGTTTATATTATTGATCAAGGTCATGGTTAATTATGTACAATAAACATTATAATATGTAAAGGTATGGATATAAGCGCAATAAACTTTAATAAGATACAATTATCACGTTTCTTTCTGTCGTGTTTTGATTGTTCTGTGAATATGACTTATTAAACAAATTTATTGACAAGAGAAATAACAGTTTGGTGATGAAAAGTAGACGTCAGATATATTGATCAATTAACTGATAATCAAGCAAGTATCGGACAAGTTATTTGGCGATATATAGATTTTATATATTGTGATTTTGACCTTTTTATTTCACATATACTATGTACCCTTTATATCACTTACTATTTTGTCATGTTTGCTAACTTTTTTTGTCTTCAACGGCTTTTACTTTCACTAAATGGCGATTGTGGTCAAGGGCTTTTAATTGGCTAAATGGGGATTGTGGTCAACTTATCACGCTCGTCCATTACTGTAACCTTAAAAATCCATGAGAGAGAGGATCGTGTTATCTGCATTTAAAAACTGTTACGCACCAGTGACAAGCTTTCATTTTTAATGTATGCGGAAAGCCAAAGGTTTCTCGTTATATATAACTTCTTCTTTGTAATATATAGGTCAGTGGATACATAATGTATTATGAAGATAGAAATATTATTCTGAAAATATTTTATACCTGTTAAAACACGTTCTATACGATAAATATCTAAATATACATACTTAAAAAAAAATTATTAGAAATATTATTGTGAAAATAGTTAATACACGTTCTAAAGGATACATATAAATATCTACATATATATACATTTTTATTAATGACGAGAAATACAAATTTTCTGGTTATAAACCAAGGTTGTTTTGATCCACTGGATCAACAATCTACAGATTCACCTGGGCCAACAATCAACAGATTCACCTGGGCCAACAATTAACAGATTCACCTGGACCAACAATCCACAGATTCACCTGGGCCAACAATCAACAGATTCACCTGGGCCAACAATCCACAGATTCATCTGGGCCAACAATCCACAGATTCACCTGGGCCAAAATTCTACAGATTCACCTGAGCCAATAATCTACAGATTCACCTGGGCCAACAATCTACAGATTCGCCTGGGCAAACAATCTACAGATTCACCTGAGCCAACAATCCACAGATTTACCTGGGCCAACAATCTACAGATTCACCTGGGCCAACAATCCACAGATTCACCTGGGCCAACATTCTACAGATTCACCTGGGCTCTTTATATATGAAAGACCTTTGACCTGTTTACAAACGGGCTGATAATAAATAATACATGAGATAGTCAGAACAGTTCAAGGTCCGAAATATTTAGGCTATATCATGGGTAGCCTTCATTATTGCTGAAATGAATTGACCACTCAGTCGATCGGTCTTCTACCAGCAGACCATTTGGTGCCTGATTGTAAGGGGGATGGGTTCGATTTCACACTCTCGATCTTGTCTACAAATTGTCCTGAATTAGTATACCTTTAAACATAAATAGTATTCTCCCAAAACCACGAAGATACTATTCTATAATAAGCCTAAAACTGTTTAAAATAATTGAAATCCTCCTATTGATAGCTATAAATAGTGTGCAACCAAATGTGGTTTTTAATAGCTTGTATTAACTAAAACATAACAGGTGTTTTACATGAAGGTCAGTGTTTCTGGTGAGGGTATATACGCATCACAGTGTCCTACTGTGACACATTTCCACCTTTAGGTGGCAAACAATTATTCAGGAGCCAAATATATCCTGTTAAAGAAATGTAATATAAACACTATATACAAAGGAAGTTTAATAAATGAAACCAGTACATGGCCGTTAGGTTTTTTTCTAAATTTAAAATAAAACTTCCGTAATCTAAAAAACCCTAGAAATTAATTATTTCCCGTTGAACTGAATATACATCTCAACAAGTAAGACATTTTTAAAGACGCGTAATTGATAAACAAAACGTAACACAAAACGCCAAATATTCCGAAATCTCTCATGCCGTATGATAATTAATCAACAAGATTTGTTAAAAATAATCATAAAGTTTTCTTTTTTCATAACATAATGACAGCATTCATTATAACTTGAATAAACGGCGCACCTCGAATGTCGCAGAACTTATTTTTTGTGAGAAAAAAAATGTATGTCTTGTATGACCCATAATTTTTCTGAATTTATTCCATTTCAGATGTGATTTGTTTGTTCTTTTGTTTATTTATATATTGTTACAAGTATTTTCACGTCAAATCTCTGTACACCAAGATAACAACAAATCAGTTTAAATTGTCTTATTTTATTTACAATATTTGAACACACCTTTTTTTTTTACATTTCTATTGATCGGTTAATTATGTTAAGAATTGCGTTTTTAATTGTCCTTTATCAGATTGGCATTTTTCGCTGTAGTTAATATTATTTCACGCATATAACGGTGTACCAGCCACGTGGATTAGGGAAATCACCCCGTTTGTAACAGACAAAGACCAGACAGGGGAGTCACAAGACGCAGAACCAAAATTGTTAACCACAACAGAGTGTTGCCTAGAAACGCTCCGGGCAACAGGAATGTCCCTCTAGCCGCCTTCTTCCTGTGTCGAAAGATTGATTTACACGATATATACACTTTGTTATAAAGCAAACATTGACCACGGACAAGAAGTATAAGATATCTTGGATGAAGATAAAGGTTTTTAAAATGGGAAATATTGTGTAAAAGTTATAAAAGAGCCGATGGCAATAACACAAATAGCTTATACTTTGACCCGGATCCAATAAAGTTCATCTGACATTATTTGAATGGCTTTCCCCACACGAAGTCCGGCTACATTCAATGATTTAGACGTAACTGACGATTACACAGCAAGGGATTCCCCCCAAATTTGTTTACTCGATGCCTATTTACTCCATGTAGCTAGCATATAGCGTTACACGTAACTTTTGGCAAATACTTTTCGAGCAATATCAGTAATTCCAATTGGACATCTATATAGAACCGGAACCAGATTGAGATCCAAACAGTCATTCTTTCCATTTTACTTCCGGGTTGTGTTATTCCGTTTGTGTAGTGGGAAAAACTGATGATGACACGCAATAATATTGAATCCTTGAATTTACAATGTAGAATTAAACGGACCAGCTAATTATGGGTTAAACAAGTTTAATGATATAGCAAATCACAGTGAAAACTCAAGAAATTATGGTATTTTTTCTGGTATATTTTTGATATAAGTTCCATTTACATTCTAAGCTCGTTTATGATCAGAGATTGTATATTTTCAAGGAGTTGTGATTAACACTATGATGGCGCAACACACTTTTAATTTAATATAGATTTTTGCCCATGCATTAATTATACAAATATTGAATGGAGTAATACTTTCACTACCCACATTACTCTCATTGTTTGGTCGCAAAATAAATTATTTCGTATGATTAATTCGTCACATAGAAATAATCATACTGGCCGACTTTGTGATAAATTAGAAATGTTACCTGAACAGTGAATTAATATATTTCAATCTCCTTTATTCCAAAGTCCTTTCTCCACAACAATGTATTTTCTATCAAATTTACAACATATTTGAAGATACAAAGGATAATGCGTTTAATCTACGTATCGAACGCTATATTTTACTGATGTCTCGCTAGTCTTTTCTTATAGGTAGGCAATCCTGTACATTTACCGTATCATTTAAATATAAAATAAAAACATACATGGTATTAGTAGAATAGCCTACCCTAAAATCTGAAATCCTGTACATTTAGCGTATCATTTAAATATAAAATAAAAACATACATGGTAATAGTGGAATAGCCTACCCTAAAATCTGAAATCCTGTACATCTAAAGTATCATTTAAACATAAATTAAAAACATACTTGTTAATAGTAGAATAGCCTACCCTAATTTTGCTTCACTAATTGTTATATATATGTTTTTATTTGACCATTCTGCGATATAATAGCAACTAATATGAATACCTATCTCATTTATCTTCTCCATATATATTATTTCATCTGTTATTATATGCTTTTGAAGATTTTTGTTTTCTGATATATAACAAGCCCTTTGCGGTTTTAATCCGGCTTGATATCCCGTTCTTGCTATATGTTACCGTGATATAACTAGCTTTGACAGATAGTGATTTCTTTATTTGACCCATTTGTTCTAAAAAAGGCCTATATTTAACTGAGCTTGTAGCCTACAAATTAAAATGGATTTTATTAATTGTTCAACGTTTGGTATAACCGGAAAGAAATCTCGTAAAAAACAGAGAACGATATCCACAGTCTGCAGCAAACTTCCTTGTGGTACTCAAATAAAGAGACAGGAACATCAGTTTGCTAGAATATTGAATAATTACTTCACTTTTACTTTATTCCGATCGCTCTTTGTGCAATACACATTGAAACCTCAATTGTGCTCAATTTCAATCCCACAGAATCATTGTACATCCGAATTGTCACTATTAATCCTACTTTGAAGAACATATATATTGGGAAGTCAAATCGTGCGTTATTCCAATCCTATACTGTGAGAAAACATTTAGCATTCGAATTGTACATAATTCTAATCCCACTGTGAGGAACATAATTGTAAATCCGAATTGTACATAGGCCTAATTCTAATCCCACTGTGAGGAAAATAGCTCAGTCGTGTATTTCGTTGTGTGTATTTTGTTTTCGGTATATTGTCAATATTAAAAACAATTCATTCCCAGCATTAAACCGCTGCAAGCAATTGTGCATCTTGAAGGTTGTACATTTGAATTTGATTAAAGTATTATTATTATTAATGTTACAAAACCTGTCCTGATATATCGGATAAATCCAGTGTTTTAAGATGAGAGAACAGTGATAGTGTCATTTTGATTGTGAAATTGTTTTCATTATGTTGTTGAATGGATCTCTGTGTTACAATCAAGGCTAACGTGTATCAATATTTATCTCCAGAAAAAACTGAGACAAAATTGTTAAATTGAGCCTCCTGTCGGGTGAATTGTGTGCTTCCACTCTCATTAGGAGAAGTTAAAGCAGAGCCTGTTTATTGTGTACATAACAGCTGTTTGTAAAAATATATCTTCGATTGTACAAGTATATTATGTAAACTTGTTTTCATTCCCACCTGACTTTTGTTTGTGGAAATTGAGGAAGGCTAGTACTGAGCACGTTTACACAATCCCGTATTGTGATGTTAGCTAACACGTCCAGCCTAAAACAAATACTCCAATGAGAAAGGCGAGTGTTACGTCTTCACTCTTTGCTTACGGCACATTCGAGATAACAAATGGCCGCCATTGTGGTTTGCTGTTCGTGACTCACAAACAACAACAAGGGTTTAACTATTTTACAGTTTCGTTTTTTCTTCCGTTCTATATTACTGTCTTGCTACAGCCATTCAACTTAAACTAATTAAAATTATTCAGGCGACATAAGCATATATATACTTTCTACAAAATCAAAGTATATATAAACATATATCGGATCTCTGCCGAGCAGGATTAGCTTTCTTACTGACTGAGCTACGACGGCTGTATACTTATACACCAATACTATAAAAACAAATTCTATCTCTACAATATAATTATATAGATCACATTGTGAAGGCTGCTCGCCTCAGTGACGCCAGCTTTGTACGAATGGAGGGCTATAGACTATCCAGTTGGGTTAATTTGAAAACATATATATGACATATATTATCTGAAGGATATGCATAACTTTACCTGAAAGAATTATCTTTTATTATTTATAATGTTGATATATATTAACACCCCTGACGTTTACGTGTAATATCTAGATGTTATTTTGACTGATCGTTTGTAATAGTTAATTGGCTGTATTAGGGTATGACAAACCAGCTGCCAAATACAGCCAGCCTTTAGTTTATATATTCAACTGTATACTGGTCAATAAGCTCAAATCTCGGTTCTATTTTAATTATGTTGTGCTCCACATTAGATTGACAAGTTTAGAAACCTACCAATAATACTATTACTTGAATTTACTTCTTCATTTTTGGTTTCACTTATACCAAGCTATTGCTGTTTATTTGTTTAATCTTTAACGCGTACGTTTCATGCTATTTATCAATGTATTGGTATAAGGGTGTGGCAGGGGGCAATTTTATAATATTAAAAACAAAATTTGAAAACAAGTCTTTTGATCATGAATAACAGATTAAAATATGACTATTTTCCGTTTATTCAGAACAGCACTATCAAACTTCAACACTGATACAATGCCTGCAATAATTAAGGTAGTCTCTTACTATACAGTTTTCATCTGAATTATTTCACGTTTCACGCTATTTTTATTTATACCAGGGAATTAGTTGTTCATATTAAAAATGAGAAGCGCTATTTTATTGTTTCTGGACTCCTTGAAATTGTATCCCTCCGCTCAGCGTATTTCCGTGTTTAACAGCTTGCACGTGTCACTGAGTCCCAGTAGGAAGTGGGCGTGGCTGGTTTTCCAAACTGTCAACTCGTGTATTAGTAATTTTTAAAGAATATAACTGGTGTACTTTCATAACAAAATTGTGGTAGATACGACGTTTTTGCTTCGCCATAATTAAAATGAAAGCAAAACGAACATGATGATAAATTTGAGGTTTTTGTTGTTGTTGTAAAATAACATTTTTGAAATTATGTTCTTTGTGTTTGTATTTCTAGTACAACACATGGCCAGTGGCGTAGCCAGGAATTTCCCAGGGAGGGTCCAGGGGCCGACTAGGCACCGGGAGCTCTGAAAGTGAGGAAACTCGGAGAAGCGATTTCAGCTATTTCGGGCAATGAAATTTGGATTCAAAGCCACAGTAAATACTGTTTTAATTTGTGTGATTAATGTTTTCCCAAAGTAATAAAAGGCCGATTTTAGCCATCTGACATAAATTCATCCTTACCATCTGAATAGTGCGACAATAAGAAATGTTGCCTATGAATTGTCTGTATTTGTGGCTTAATAAAAGAATCGACTATACAAAGGCTAGCCCAAAAATTCAAAAAATCTGTGATCCAGTAATTGAGGAAGCCCGGATATTGATATTTTGTATAGGGCCAAATTGTTTAATGGGTGTTTAACGTAGTACTTAATGTTTTAAAGCGTAAAGCAATTCAGATTAAGTTTTTTTAAAATCGTTTTTCGTATACCAAAAACAGTTTTCTTGAAGATTTATTTTCCCACCAGCGGACATAACCGGAATTATATTATTTACAAACCGGCTGATATGAAAATAAGATTTCAAAAACAGTTCATTCTTTGTGAAATTTAAATACTGAAATCAATGTATACAAATTTAAGATCATGTCGCTGTTTTAGGTGTTAACTTGTTTTACAACGGTAAAACATAATAGTCAGTGTTTGGTTACTTGAGTATAATGAAACATTTTTATTGTATAAAGAGACTGACGATACATTTATCAACGTATACAGGTTGAGTTTCATGGTTTTTCCCAAACGTTTCCCAAACCGTACGAACCCTGTTAAAATATTACATACAACTATTGTTGTATAATTTGGTGTATAATGTAGGCTTATTTTGCAAGCTTAAACATACAGCATACATTATAAATATACACACCTACTTACAAAGACATGTTGGTCTTTATTCTTAGGGAATAAAGAATATAAGACGGACAAAAACTGCATTTGTAGACGACTTTATGACTTAACTGCATGGGGCCAGTTACTCAAAAGTCTATTTGTCACTAACACCAGGGGTCGGTTGCTCAAAAGTCTATTAGTCGCTTACACCAGGGGCCGGTTGCTCAAAAGTCTATTAGTCGCTAACACCAGGGGCCGGTTGCTCAAAAGTCTATTAGTCACTAACACCAGGGGCCGGTTGCTCAAAAGTCTATTAGTCGCTAACACCAGGGGCCAGTTGCTCAAACGTTCATTAGTGGCTAACACCAGAGGCCAGTTGCTCAAAAGTCTATTAGTCGGTAACACCAGGGGCCAGTTGCTCAAAAGTCTATGAGTCGCTAACACTAGGGGTCGGTTGCTCAAACGTTCATTAGTCACTAACACCAGGGGCCAGTTGCTTAAAAGTATATTACTCGCTAACACCAGGGATCGGTTGCTCAAACGTTCATTAGTCACTAACACCAAGGGTCGGTTGCTTAAAAGTCTATTAGTTGCAAACACCAGGGGTCAGTTGCTTAAAAGTATATTAGTAACTTACACCAGGGGCCGTTTGCTCTAAGCGCTATTCAATTTAATCATCTGTTATATGAAGTCAAGTCATGTCGAAGGTCTATCTCTAATCCGGTATTAGAGATTTAATCTGGTGTAAGCGACTTATAGTCTATTGTGCAACTGGACCTAGCTTAAATGTTAATAGAGGGTTGGAGATAGACACTCAACATGACGTGGCGTCACCTAACAGCGGATTAAATCTAATAGCGTTTTGAGCAACGGGCTTCTGTGCTAGTTGCTTGAAAGACCATTAGCCGCTAACACCAGATTAAATAGCTCATAGAGGATAAGATATAGACCGTCAACAAGACGTGACGTCACCTAATAGCGGAATAAATTTAATAGCGCTTTAAGTAACCGACCCCATGTCGGTTAATACACATACATCTTACTGAAATAAATTTGACCAGTTGTGCTAGATGATATGAACACATTTGATACACATGGTTCAGTGTAATGTTCCATGTCATAAAGAATAGACATTTTTCCTGACACAATCTAATCTATTTATCTTTATCTGTTATATTGATTCGTTTAAAGGAATCTGTGTATTTTGGCTTGCCTAGAATACAATCGATGCTGGTCAAACTAAAGGCACTGTCAATACTACTCTAATTCGATACTCCAATAGGAACACTGCGTATATACAATCATGAAATAAATGTTGTAGAGTTCCATTTGCAAAGTTATAAAAACTACATCTGCCATTATCTCGATGTTTCATTATTGTTAAACTTGACGATCCGGTAGAAGTGGACTATATCATTGCCTTTCTTATATTCCATCAGTGTTATAAAACGAATGTAGGGTTTTACCACGCTGTAAATGTCTAGATAAGTAACACAGATTGTTTTAATCAGATCTGTTTAACAGAAGTTTACGTACTTCATTATATTCCAAATAGCATGATTCCCACTCATGAGTTTCACCTGAGAAGTTTACGTACTTCATCATATTCCAAATAGCATGATTCCCACTCGTGAGTTTCACCTGAGAAGTGTACGTTCTTCATTATATTCCAAATAGCATGATTCCCACTCATGAGTTTCACCTGAGAAGTTTACGTTCTTCATTATATTCCAAATAGCATGATTCCCACTCATGAGTTTCACCTGAGAAGTTTACATGTACGTGCTTCATTATATTCCAAATAGCATGATTCCAATGAGTTATCGTACGACTCCACGATTTATAGTCAGCAACAAAAATTAAAATATTTTAAAACCAATCTGTATTAATTATTGGTTAATTTATTATACATATAAATAATCATATTGCCCTTCGATATATATATTTTCTGTATAAACAATATGTTCAAGAGATAGGTTTTCATGAACAGCATTTAGAACCTCTTATGACTGAAGAGCATCTACCAAGAATTGGTTTGTGCAGGATAAGTAAAATGAACCTATAATCACGAGTAGTTATAATTTTGAGGACTTCATTGATGTAAGTCTGAAAAACAGTTTGATACCGTCATGCAAAATCTGATCATTGTACAATGACGTCTCGTTGTATTGATCGGGTTTGGATTGCTAAATGAAAACATACACTACCTCCTCAGTGCTTGATACATTTGACGTTTAGGTTTGGTATAGTGACACAATCAGTGGGTTTTGCTTACTTAATATAAGGATTTTCAATACTGTCATTCTACATAGAGGTATCAAAATTCGTCTCAGCCTGAAACTACCAAGGGGTGTTAATATTCGTCTTGACCAGCGTTTTAGCTCGCATTACATTTTTCAGACATCAAAAGTGTAATAACGGACACATATAAGTCTAGTTGGTCCAAGCCTAGTTTGGTTAAAGGGTTTCCACGAACAATCCACACTCATTTGGTTTTCAGTATGTTTACTTTGAATTCCGAAATATAGGAATATAAATTCAATATAAACAGCGACTCTCCTAATAAATCTTCTCAACCATTTAAGTTTTCGGCGAAAGAAATAATAAGGCCTACCGGTATATTGAAAGTCCCCAAATTAAAATTGAAATATCGTTGTTATACTAGAAATGAATCCGGATATGTCACCTATATATAAATTGAAATATCGTTGTTATACTAGAAATGACTCCAGATGTTTCACCTATATATAAATTGAAATATCGTTGTTATACTGGAAATGACTCCTGATGTTTTACCTATATATAAATTGAAATATCGTTGTTATACTGGAAATGACTCCTGATGTTTCACCTATATATAAATTGAAATATCGTTGTTATACTGGAAATGACTCCTGATGTTTCACCTATATATAAATTGAAATAT
>JAQQZZ010071023.1:0-21770 GCA_030265115.1 Mopalia vespertina | reverse complement strand
ACAGGCCCAACACTCTACCGACTGAGCTACAGAGGCTCACGGCAAAGTGAGTCCCGAATTCTTACCCAGTGAAGACGTTTATATATATATATGTTTCTAAAAAGCAATCACACTGGCACAGGGATGTAGATTAATTAAAATCGATGAAGCATCTTATGATCTAGATAAACTTCAGAGACAAGTTTCTTAATGAACCTCAATCTCGACTTGTGTTATAGGTAACCTACAGGCATCTCGAGAGAAGGTAATGACCATTAATATGGTATATAAAGTATTGTTAAAAATGAAACCAGCAAGATATTCGGCATGGGTTAGGAGTAAATCACCCTACAAATTGGCATTTCAGAAATATAGGGATTAACCAATGAATATATCTTTGGGTTACAGGCCCAACACTCTACCGACTGAGCTACAGAGGCTCAAGGCAGCATATATATACATTTCTAAAACTATATATTTAAGCTTATATGTTTGAATCCCAGTTGAAGAAAGCAAACTTTTTCTTCCTCAACAATAAATATATATTATTAGCTAGCCAGAGACCAGAGTTCAAATCCTGTTGCAGGCAGGTAAAATTTTCTTTCTCCACATTACAAATATTATTAGTTCTGGATTTTTGTTTTACATAATAAGTACCACAGTGAGAATTCTTGCAGTTGTGATCACCATGGTACTTAAATTTAGTTCTGGTCGCCATGGCAATTATGTTCAGTTCTGATCCCCATGGCAATTAGGATCAACAAGGGCAATGGAGCTTATCAACTGTGACTTCATGTAGCCTGTCGATCTGTCTACATTATATTGGTCTAAACACACATACACAGACGTGCTCACTCACAAGAGCATTTCTTTGAATAAAACTACACTTCCATGTGTAATTTGAGCTGACTATGCATACAAAATACACAATTATAGAATACTAAAAAGAAGGTACATCATAGAGATCCTAGGTAGACCAATTCTGAAAAAATTTTGTTTTCAAATCAAGAATTGATAATTAAGTAATAATTTTTAAGTGCAAAATTGCTGGGGTTTTGCATATATAATGTTATGTAATTCAAGAATTTAAGAAAAGGCTCTCTATACTACTGTGAACGTAACGGTTTTACAGAAAATGTAAAAAACTAGAAAAATTAATTTTGTTATCAAAAACTCTGTGACACTTTGCGTAACTAACAGATGGAAGGATACCAGCACCGTTAAATCTTGATAAACATTATTTTCAAGCCAGAAATTTGTGTTTGTTTGATTAGGGTTTAACATCATACTCAAGGGTATTTCACTTTCACTAAGTACATAGTCTTAGCTAGAGACCTGTCCCCTTATCATTTTCAACAGCCAGATTTCTTAAAATGGTTAAAATTCTAAAATTCAACATGGGAAAGACAGCAAAATGGAAAATTTTAAAAAGCAAAATTCCTCAAAATAGGAATTTTTGACAGCTACGATTGGAGATCTGCCTAAGACACTGCCTGAGGTTGACAGACACTTTAACCAGTAAGTACATGTACATTGTAGGAATACACTGCTTACCACTGGAACTCGACCACAGGAAAATTGTTTGTTGAAATTTGTCCGATAACTACATGTAATAAGCCAGCTGATCAGCATGGCATCTAGATAGAGTTCAAACGTACAGAGTTAATACAGGCTGAACCGTAATCATCTAGTTTGATTATTTTCCCTGCAATATGTATCATCTTTATTAAATTACATCGTAAGATTTCATAAAACCTGAAGACGCTGCTTGGAGATGTCTAGACGATAATTTACACCATGTTTCTCCGAAGGAATCAGCTATGACCTTGAAAGGTCAAAGCTGGACTCAAAATAATCCAAAGAAAATATTATGAGCTACGTTGAGATAAAATATGTCAAGATATGCTGAAGATAACTTATAAACGGAAAAAGGAAGTTGCGGGTAAAAATAAAATGTCTGATAAACTCATTTGTAAACTAAGTCAATGACGAAAGTTACACAAATATAATTAGGCTTATTTTAAATAAGTACGCATACTTAATATGATTTATAAGTGTTCCTTAGTGATGTCTATTGTCCAATCAAACGTAGCTGTTTACAAGTTTAATGCATCGTTGAAGAGGCAAGATCAGATAAACGGTTAAATTTCAAGTTGCCTTGGTAAGAAAGTTATTAACACCTTACAAACGGTTTGTTTGATGTGGGGTTTAATGCTATATCACTATTATTTTGTTCATGATAGCATGCTAGCCAAATGGCAAAAGGCCCCCCAAAAGAGCTTCCCTTGAAGTCACTGCCAACATAGTGGTAAAAAAACAGGACAATCTGATACAGCACATCACTGTAAGAAAACATGAAGCTCCAAAATTGGCAGAGGGGTAAAAACACTGCAAATTTACAAATTTGTAAATTTCAACTCATTTTATTATTATTGTTTTAGTCTAGTTTTGAACTTCCAAGGTCATAGGTGAATCTCTTCTAGACACCTTGTGACAATTATCATCCAGACACCTCCGAGATGCACAATCAGGCAACAGGAAGCTCACCTTTGGTGCCCCACAAAAGATTACAGGCAGGGGCTTAGCCAGAAATCAAAAGTATGGTGTCCAAAATGGTCATTTAGCTTCAGGTTTTAAGTAACTAGGTGTCCACTTTTTACAGTTTCACTATCTCCTGCATGTTAAAGTTTCTTAAAACAGGGTGTCCAAATGAGGCAATTTCTCAAATCAGGGTTTCCAAAGGACTAGTGGACAGCCTTCTGCCTAAACCCTTGATTACATGAAGCTTCATTTTGCCTCTTACAACAAAAAACAAGAAATGGGTGAAGGAAACCATCTCAGACAAACACCGCAACACACAAGGACCGAATTGGACAAGAGTTTGCTTGATTAGGGTTCTACGCCATACTCAAGGCGTGTCAGTCTAATGGGGGCTGGCAACAAACAAGGACAAGACATGACAATCACAAGACACCATACACCACTAACAGAACAGCTTCATGTTACCTCTTCGTTCAGAGAGCACCAGGGCAACATGAAGCTCCATCCCAACTGCCCACCTTATAGGATGACAGGGCAGCCCAATGGGTGAAGGAACCCCCCCTCGACATCACTGGCAACAATCAAGGAATGACATGACAATCACAAGACGCCATACACAGACATCACTAACAGATCAGCTTCATTCCCCTGCAGCCCTGCGAACACCAGGACAACAGAAAGCTCCAAGCCAAACGAAAAGTACAGCTTTAGTCTGTGTTTAATGATTCAATGATATTTGTGTCCAATTTTTCTCAAACCTGTCGACTTCTCGCCTCCTTGTCTTACCAACTTCCTGTCAGTATGCATAGATCATACAGGCCACTTAATACATGTAGCAGTGTCAGAAAGAGAGGGAAGCTAAAGTCTGTTTATATCAATCAACCTATCCTACCTTACAACCTATTTGGTGTCTATATGTATGATAAACACACCACACATCTTGGGTTATATTTCCCTACCATAGTCAAAGAGTTTTCACATCTTGCAGAAAAAAGTACCGCCAGTATTGTGACTACTACATATGTATGAAGGTACAATGAGCTTCATTTTGGCTCAATATTTTGTGTTTTCTTATGTCAGATCGAGAAGAAAAATATGGAAAGCTGGATGTCAAAATCTATTAAAAAATTCAAATTCTATATTTTCCTTGTTTTATTATATTTTGAAACCATTGCAGTACTGCCAGTATTGTGACTACTATGAAGGTACAATGAACTTCATTTTGACGCAGTATTTTGGTTTATATTCAATTCACATTCAGAGAATGTCAAAAGATATTGAAAAATTCATATTCTAGTCATTCACTGTTTTATTAATTTTGAAACCATTGGAGTACCATCAATCTTTTCAATGCAGACTGCAACTTTGGACTCCACGGCCAGAGTTAGGGAAATCTTCATAAAAATGTGTTAATGTTAATTGTTTAATGTGAGTCAACATAAAATGAAATACATTTTGAGTTAAGAATAATTAAATTGGTAGATAACTCGAAAAGCATTTCATCGATCTGCAACTGTTAGATATCGTTATATATCGTCCTGGTGTATTTATACAGTTGTAATTTGTGTTGCGGTTCACTCTTTAGAAGAACACCGTCGTCATATAAGTGAAATACCCTTAAGAACGGCGCTAAACATCAACCAATCAATTATCCCAAATATAGCAACAGGAAGTTCTGTCCCAATGTCCCAATGTCCTGGTTATTAAGTGTGCCTTACACAAATTAAAAAATTATCTCCCTGTTGTATAGATATGAACATGGAGGCTTTCTTTTTCTATTATAGGGAACAATTAAGAAACAGTATAACTGAATTTGGAGAAATTATCCACAAATAACTCTTGTCAGTCGATTGAGTTTCTGTGACAGTTTTCTTATGGCTTTGATTCCTGGCCTAGATACGGTTGGCTGTTTAAGTTACAAAGTTGGATACCATGGAGTTAACCCCTTATAACCCCATACATGTCAGCACGCCTGGAAAATAATGCGACCATGCGACCCACGGTCAAGTGAAATCTTACGTTTGGCAAGAAATTTAAAAAAAAGAAAAAATTAAAAAATTAAAACTTCTTCCATGGGCCGTGGTTGTCGATGTCAAACCGAAATATGTTGAATTTATTGCATAGAAGTTAAAACTTAATGTACATGATTTTTAATGTGGTTTGAAAGTAAATGTGGTCTCATGCAGAAGCACCCCTCATCTAGCACAATGAATAGGACTAATTCCTCCGTCCTACCCTACCTCAACCTGTGGTAAAAGTTGGAAATTGATCTGCTGCTATTATTTTTAAAAATGCGCCATATGTAGGATCTGGTGAGAAATTTTTAACCTGAAAATTAGTGGTCGCAAGAAATTTTACATTTTTTCCAGGGGTGCATGTCAGCATCAGGTTTTAAGATCGGAATATTAAAATTGTCTACTTGTTTCATTGGGGCCAAAAACTACATTAATCTAATCCATTACACTC
The DNA here is from genome assembly GCA_030265115.1 of Mopalia vespertina. Taxonomy (NCBI): domain Eukaryota; kingdom Metazoa; phylum Mollusca; class Polyplacophora; order Chitonida; family Mopaliidae; genus Mopalia; species Mopalia vespertina. The sequence continues at coordinate 16,784 of JAQQZZ010071023.1, read as the reverse complement.
ATGACAACATGGTAGCCCAATAGGTGCAGGAAACTACCTTTGCAAAACTGAAAAAAATCTCGTAAACATTTTTCTTATTTTATTTTTAATTTTAAAAAAAAGGAGAATAATTAGAGGTCAAACATGTTTTTAATGACAGACATAACTCCTTTGAACCAGCTGACAAAATACCTATACAACTTTTTTGACTTCCTGGATTGAAGAGTGCACTTGACTGAAGTGGCCTTCAAGAGGTTGAAAAATTAGCTCTTCTTAGCATTGTGGTCATAGTACAGGTTAGAGGCAGAGGTTAGACTCTAGACTTGGGTGTGCTGAATCTCATATTCACATACATGTAATGTGAACAGTATCAGCACAGTCAGAGAACTCAGATGTCTATATGCTTCTCAGAGTCATTCATTAAAATGTCTCCGTTCATTTATGTCAAAAGTTCACAGTCCAAAGGTCGGTATAAATATAAAATCTCTTGAAAGACTAAGTAGCTACATGACTTAACCCATGTACGTTTTCTTTAAAAAAAATACAATCTCTGACAAATGGATTCATTTGTGTTTAATGTGTTGAATTCACAAGGGTATTTCACATACAGTATATGACTACAGTAAATGCCAACAGTGTAAAACAGTTCCTGTAAACCAGACTTACAAGACCATAATGTTTAATGGGTTTGAAATGTTCTTGTGAAATGTAGGAGAGAGTAGAAAAAAAAGCCTTAACATTTGGCCCATTAACAATGTTGTGTAGCATTGGTAAGTTAAATAATTTTGAGAGGCCAATCCAAAAAGTTTGTAGCCTTTGGTAGTGTTAGGCCCCTACAACCCCATAATGTCAACCCCTGGCTTGCTACTGCCTACATGTAGGAAAATCCGGCAATTGTGGGGGTGGTTTTTTATGAGGTTTCCTCTCGGTTTTCCACTGGACTTATCCAAGGAACAGTGTGAAATGGACAATCCGTCGTCATATAAGTGAAATAGCCTTGAGCATGACGTTAAACCCCAATCAAACAAAGAAACAAAGAAATAAATCTACCACTCACATGTTCGGTTCCATCTGCCAACCTTTATACATGTAGATATAAGAATGAGTGGTTTTGATGAGGTTTCCTCTTGGTTTTCCATCATATTAAGCAAGGAGCAGTTTGAAATGGACAATCAGGCATCACATACATGTAAGTGAAACACCCTGGAGTAGGATGTTAAACCCAAATTCAACTAAAACATATTTTGCCTTTGGGCAGTAAATGAAAGAATGTAGTTGTTTAGGTATGGCATGCAGGGAGATGGAAAAGCCAAGTCTCCTGTTCTTTAAAGTTTAAAACCCAAGGGGTTTATTGTATGACATGATTAATCACTATCGTGAATGAGGTAATGTCAAAAGGCAGATCCAAGGCCTGAGGGCACATAAATAATAACAAGAAAAATTGGAACATTTTAACACTTTTTTAACAGTTATCGGAACTATCAGCAAAAATCGTAAATTCAGAATTCAGAAATTCATAGAAAAAATTAAATGTTATCATTCGAATTGATAAACCGTTTTAATAAATTAAAAATTTGGAAATTTGTAGAAAAAAATTCAATGGATAAACTGGCTTGAGTGTGGTTTTTAGCTTGAACATAAAATGTAAAGCCCTCACAATTCTAAAATTTAACCTACAGAGCTACTGGGCTAAATGTAATAATATATAATATAATTTTTTTTGTCAGGGTTAGGGTTAGGTTTAGCATTAAGGTTAGTGTTTAGTTTTTTTTTAGGGTAAGGATTATCATTATGGAAATTGTTCATGGTAAATGCTGGAAGTTGGATTTTCCAGTCATTTTATGAATAAGATATGTCATCAATTTTTATGGTTAGGGTAAGGTTTAGTTACGAGTTAGGTTTAGTTTTAGTTTTTTTTTTTAGAAATAGGATTTAAGGTAAAATGTTCAAGGTCAATCAATGCCTCAAACTGGATTTTAGGGTTTTTTTTAGAATAAGGATTTAAGGTAAAATGTTCAAGGTCAATGCTTCAAACTGGATTTTCCTGTCTTTTTTAAAGGATAAGATACTATGTCAATTTTTCTGTCAAGTTTAGGGTTAAGGTTAGGTTTCATGGCAGGGTATGGTTAATGTTTGGTTTTTATTTTAGGGTAATGATTTAAGGTAAAATGTTCAAGGTCAATGCTTCAAACTGGATTTCCACGTCTTTTTTAAAGAATAAGATACAACATCAATGTTTTTGTCAAGTTTAGGGTTACGGTTATAGGTTTAATGGCAGGGTTAGGTTAATGTTAGGTTTTTATTTTAGGGTAATGATTTAAGGGAAAATGTTCCTGGTCCATGGTGTAAACTGGATTTTCTAGTCATTTTATAATAATAAATAGGACTTCAAAGCATGCACTGACCTTGAAAATTATGTCCCACCCCATGGAAACAACGACGACTAGTGTTAAATCAGCAGCAGAGAAAGAACAGGACAGTGTTTGACATCTACTAACATGAGATCAAAGATATAAAAAAAGACGACACACTATTGCATATACCGTCATGAATAATTAACTGCCGACCATGACTTTCCCATTTATATGCAAACATAAAGATCTGTTTCCATGGCAACATGCAATTAGAGGACACAAGTCTAGCTTCCCACTGCTAGAGAAAACATTTGAACACCGCGGTGTTGATAATTAGCCCGTGGTCAGACAACCTTAAAAGAAGTTTATGTGTTACGGAAGTACAGGAAAATGACTAAATATTACTATAATATTCTCTGTTATTCGGGACAGGATACATGACTGTAGTTGTGAAAATTTGGCTTTATTTAAAGTACACATATTCCTAAAAATTTGCACTCACCCTATGGTCATTTTACTACTGTCATTCACAGAATTTCTTACTCATTGATTGATGATAGTTTGATTGGGGGTTTACAGCCGTTATTTCACTCACATTATGAAGACAACCACCCTCGACACTACTGGCAAACCACCCTCGACACCACTGGCAAACCACCCTCGACACCACTGGCAACAAACTAAGACGACAAGACAAATTAATACAATCACAGGATGCAATATAATGACATCAACAAACAGATCCGATTAATGTTGCCCTTTCCTTAGCTCCTAGAGCACCGGGGCAACTAACAGGATTTGTTTGTTTGTTTGATTGGGGTTTAACGTCGTACTCAAGGGTTTTTTCCACTTATACATGTATGACGATTGATTGTCCACTTCACACTGCATTACAGTGGAAAACTGGGAGGAAACCTCGTAAAAACCACCATCTTGATTGCCGGAGCCACAACATGTGACTTGCTCATATACCTGATGGTCGACACACGGACTCGATCCGGTAATCGGTACATCGAAGCAGGATTAGTAAGCGCATATGCTACCACTAAGCCATGCCCGCAACTAACAGGAAGAATCCTACATGTACCAATTTTCCATGACTTTTTATTGTTATTCTAGAAGAGAACATCCAAAATGAATAAAACGATCATTGTGATTATATTTACAGAATCAATCCCAGTTTCTTTGCTTTTATCTCATGGTACAAGACTTTAAAGAAGGGAATACAAAACTAGCTTGTATTACTTATGTTGAACTTTTGTCAGCTAAACATATGGATTCCTGCTATTTATTCAACTCAACTCTGCATTGATGACATGCCAGTTTGTTCACCACCATGCAATTAATATGTTCAGTACAAAATAGACATTAAGATGGGTTTGTTTGTTTGATTGGGGTTTAACGTCGTACTCAAGGGTATTTCACTTATAGGACGACGTGTCAGCCCAATGGGTGAAGGAAACCACCTTCGACACCACTGGCAACAAACAAAGACAAGACAGGACAAATACGGGACAATAACAGGATGCAATACAGTCACCACAAACAGATCGGCTTCCTGTTTCCCTTTAGCTCTGAGAGCACCAGGGCAACATGAAGCTCCCTCCAACCACCCGCGACATTAAGATGGGAGTAAGTTTACCTTTTGTCAGCTACACATATGGATTCCCGCTATTTATTTAACTCAACTCTGTATTGATGACATGCCAGTTTGTTCACCAGCAATTTATACATGTATGTTAAGTACAACATAGACAGTTAGATGAGAGTAAGTTTAACTTCTGTCAGCTAAACATATGGATGCTTGTTATTGTAATATTCAGCTAAAATGTAGACAAATAGGTGTATAATTTATTTGTATTATTTAAATTATTTGTATTTGATAAGGTTTACGACCCATCCTATTTGTATTATTGTTGTTTTAGCCCACGGCCCCTATGAAAAACAGTGTGACACATAGTATGCCTATGTTTAATTAAAGTTTATTATTATTATTAATCCGGCCATTATCAGGGTTTGAAGATTTGTTTCACCAGATCGATAGCTGCCACCACGTTTGACCAAAATTATACAACTCTGATGCAGCTACTATAAATTACATTAGGTTATAAATAGGTAACACACTAAACAGAAAGCTAGAAGTAGAAATTTGTCAAGAAAAGATAATTCTTTGTTTGAAGTATATTATTAGTATGACACAGTCAAAACATGGAGGTCATCAGTTGCTGACGTATTTAACTGCATGAAGTTTTGGGGAGATTTGTTAATTGTCTTGACACTTTGAAACTATTCCAAGTGTGACATTAATTACAGCAGGGTGTGTTCTTTCTATTTTTGTCCCTCAGAGAATTTTATTCTCCCCTCTTTTAACTTAATGTCTCAGTATATTCTGCAAATTCTCTACCAGTCATCAAGTCAACAGGATATATTGTAGAGAATATTACCACCAAAGATGGTTTAAATAAATGAACCGAATTATATAGTCAACATGAATTGTTTATCATTTTTCAGGTCTGTGCTGTTGGGGAGAACGGACTGAGCAGGGTCTTCCCATAGTTATGCAAACTTATTTTAGGAGGACCGATTTATAGGTTTCCCAAATTGATTGCAGTGTTTGTCTAAATTTGAATTTTGCTACTGATTTTGACAAATTTTGTCAATCCTATCATCAATGAAGTTTGTATTATAAAGCAATTTAGCTTCATTTTTCACAAATGCACATAAGTATTTTCAAAAACAGCGGCAAATGCAAATGTTCGGTTATCTCACAAAATTTGAGAGGACCGATTTTAAGGTTTTCCTGGAAAAGATTACAGCACAGGCTGGATTTTTTGGAGTTGTCCCCATATTCTACTGTACCATGTAAAAAATATTTGTGGAAATTCAACTGATATATTGCAAGGATGAATATTAAGGCTGGGTGATTACCGATAAAAAATCTGACAAAACCGTCACATTCTATGTTCAACAACAACAACAACTGATCGAATTCGCAGTTGATTTTGAAACAACGGATTAAAATATTTTCACACATTCAAATCCTGCATTTATGGCCTGCCAATTTACAAGCATTTATACATGTATGTCCAATACAAAATATATATCAACATGTGAGTTTACATGGAATAATAAAATAAATTTTAAAGAAATTTAAATATTAACAAGGCGGGATAAAAACTTCAAGTTTCTTAATATATATTTATCGTGAGTTGTTATGGGTATCCAACAAACATCTTGTTGGTTTGATTGAGGTTTAATGTTATACTCAAGGGTATTTCACTTATAGAACGACAGATTGTCCACTTCACACTGTTCCTCGCCTAATTACGATTGAAAACCAAAAAAAAAACCTAGTAAAAAACACCCCCACGATTGAAGGAGCCACATCTTATGAAATATGAAAAAGCGCCGAAATATTGAGTTCAAAATGTGTTTATCGTTCTTCGGAGTTACACTTCTCTTGTATATCTTATGACTTACTCATATACCTGAGGGTTGACAGGTGGACTCGATCCTGTGAACGGTACACCAAAGTAGGATTAGTAAACACACATGTTAAGCACTAAGTCATGGCCAACGGCTACATGGCATAGAGAATATGTGATACTTATGTACATTGTAGCAAACAAGATAATCTTTAAAGGTTTACAAATAGCGAACCATTACCAAATACATGCATTTAATAGAAAAAGAACTGAATATGTCTGATACGGAGAATGAGAACTAGACACGATACAGAATGAAGTTTCACCGTAATCTGTGACATGTACCTGTACTTCTTGTCTTAGTGGCATTTAGAAGCAGTGGCAGTAACATAACACAATTCTATGGATTTCAACTTCAATAAAAATAGAACTTGAAATCCATAGAATTGTGTTATGTTACTACCTGTACTTCATCGTTTAGATTTTTGTTAATCTTGTAACGCTAGAACAGTCTTTGTGAGATAGGAGTAGACATTTCAGAAGACCTGCCTACGATCATAGTCTTAGCTAGAGACCTGTCCACCTGTCATTTGCGACAGGTAGATTTCTAAAAATGTTTAAAATGACAGGTAGAAATTCTGAATTTTAACATGGGAAAGATAGGATAATTAAATATTTTGACCGGCAAAATTCCTAAAAATAGGGATTTATGACATGTAGATTTCCAATCCTAGCTAACCCACTGCCTACTGTGGGAGAAATGTATTGTAAGAACTTTTAGAAGTATTTTCTTACCATAATGTGTATTTTTGTTTTACAGCATAGCCTTGAAGTAAGGTGAGCTTATGTCATACCCCTGGCATCAGCATCAGCCATGTAAAGGCTTCTACTATTAAATATACTGAGAGAATTTTTCTGAAATTTTACACACAGTTTGCCTGACCAGAAAGGAAGAGATTATTAAAATTATATAGAATTTTGTGAATATTAATTATGCTAATTAGGTGATATTGTTTAAGAGGAAATGGTGTACAATTTGCTTTAAGCACTATATATCCAAATTGAATAGCCCGATTTTCCTACAATTTTGGGTAAATGTCACACAACATGAGGAAAGGGATATTATCTGTCCAGCTAATTATATATTAATTACTTTAGCAAACTTTTCAAGTAAATTTGCGTTAAACACCATAGGACCTAACTCCAAATTAAATAGCCCGATTTTCCTAAAATTTTAGGTAAATGTCACACAACATGAGGGGAGAGGGATATTATCTGTTCGGTTGACTTTACGCATATTAATTTATACTCTAACAAGCTTTATGCAGACATACATGTATTAAATTATTTTTGCATTTTTACCTCAAAGGCAAAAGGATTGCATTTGCAGCCTTGCTGCCAAGTATTTTTGTTCATCTCGTAATGCTATAAAAGTCTTCGCAAGGTACATGTAGTAGTAGAAATTATATGCACATGATTTGATATTTCTCCATGTAGACACTACATTTGTAAATGTAGTGAACCGGTGCACTAGAGCAATTGAAACGTACAAACTTTGTGAAAATATATAAAGCCTAATTGGTTAGTTTATAGACACAAAAGTACATTTAGTGAAGCTTTAATGAACATATATCTCAAATCTGTTGGCTGTTTACTTAGAGTAATACACATCATTGTCTATATACTGCCAAACTAATGAGTACATTGATTGATTGATTTGTGTTTTACGTCTTTCTTTAATAAGGGTATTTCACTTATAGGACGGTGGTGTATCCCAGTAATAATTGCAACTAGCACAATCAAAATGTGAAGTGTTAATCCCAAGTGCTAAGTTAAGACAAAATTGCTACTCTCCAAACAAACTGCCTTATCTGGAGGACATTGACAGATTGGTGTTTTATGCCGTACTTAAGGGTATTTCACTTATATGAAGGCGGTGTATCCCAACAGTAATTAACATTAGCACAACCAACATGAGAAGCGTTTCCATAATGTTGGAAAATTAATCTCCCTCCAGTGCTAAGTTAAGACAGCATTGCTACTCTTCAAACAAACTAGTCTTAGCCTGAGGGCCCGTATGAGTAGATTCTGGCGAATTCACTAATTAGGTTTAAATTAAAATAACATGGTGCTAACAAGCAAATATTCAATGGCTGTTGGATTTAATAGGCAATTTAAATTCAACTTAAACATTAATAAGAATAGCTTTAATAATCAACAATAGCTACGAGAAGCCTAGCAATTCACTAATTAACAAATTTGATTGTTGTTGTTTGAATTCCATGTAATTATGCATACTGGTAATTACATTATTTCTAAAAACTGATCAAACTTCCAGAGGGATGTAGATTAATCCAAAATGATGAATCATCTCATGTTCCAGAGAATGTTATGGATTCATATGGCAGAATATTACTGTACCAAAATATCAGCTTATTTTTTTATATGTAAAGCAATAACTGTTGCAAATAACAAGGTTTTTGTATCAGTAACAATAGCGTATGCATGGCATGCTAATTATCGTATTGTAAACCAACCTGGTTTTACTAATACATTGTAGTTGAATGGTTTCATCGATGCTTTGGTTGAACGGTTCCTCTCTGGTGATATATCATTGTAACCTACCATGGCAACAAATGACAGCTATATTTCACACATGATTTCCGCAGATTTTGTTTCTAACACACATTTATAAGTACATGAACAAGCAAGTCAAATATTGGCAGTTTATAAAACGAGTATGGGAAACAGTGGGGGGTTCTTGGGAACAGTGTCTGAGCTGGAACCCTGTCCACCTCTCATTTGGGACAGGCAGATTTGTAAAAATGGTCAAAATTGACAGGTAAAAATTCTGCATTTTAACGATGGAAAAATAGGAATATTTAAAGTTACCATCATGGGCAAAAGTCCTCAAACTAGGAATTTGGGACAGGCAGAATCCGAATCCTAGACTTTTTCGGATTCTTTAATGTTTTATTCATAGAAGGAGGGACTGCGAAAGGGGTTTTCACAGTCCAATTTACAACTGACAAAGCTACATGTTTGTTGAGGGCTGTCTTTAATAAAAAATTTAATTATTATTGTAGTTAATGTACAAAGTCATAAACAATAAATGAAATAGCAATATCCATGAAACCTTTAGTTCTGAGAGCACCAGGGCAACATGAAGCTCCACCCACCCAACCACCCATCCAAATCTGGGAGTTGCACATTAAGGCAAGGGGGTTTGGCAGTCCAATTTACAACTGACAAAGTTACATGTTTGTTGAGGGCTGTCTTTAATAAAAAAAACATTAAATGTTATTATTGTAGTTAATGTACAAAGACATTAACAATAATTGAAATAGCAATATCCATGACAACCGTAGCTCTGAGAGCACCAGGGCAACATGAAGCTCCACCCTCCCAAGGGGGTTCAGCAGTCCAATTTACAACTGACTGAGTTACGATGGGGCCCTCATCCAAACAAATTATAGAAATAAGAATATTCAATGTACAAAGACGTAAACAATAACTGAAATATCCATGACACCCTTCGTTCTGAGTGCACCAGGGCAACAGGAAGCTGCATCCAACCACCCACCCAAACCTAGTAGGGGGGCACATTTACGCCAGGGTGTTCAGAAATAGAAGTAATAATAGTTAATGTACAAAGAGGTAAACAATAAATGAAATAGCAATATCCATGAAACCGTTAGCTCTGAGAGCACCAGGGCAACATGAAGCTCCACCCACCCAACCACCCATTCAAATCTGTGGGTAGCACATTAAGGCCAGGGAATTCAGCAGTCCAATTTACAAAGAACTGAGTTATGATGGGGCCCTCATAACTTTATAATGGGGCGTTTAGTATTCAAATTTATGATCGGGCTCTCATTAAGACAAAAGTATCATAAAAATAATAATTGTAGTTTACGTACAAATTTATAAACAATATCGATTAAACTCACCTTCGACGATTTCTCCATTTGGAAACACTATGACCACTTTATGTGTCTTACTAGACATGTAAATTTTTGGCCTATTCGTGTTGTTTTTTAATTCCGTAATTGGATTAATTGCACTCATTGTGAATTCCTGAATGCAGCCACAAATGGTTAAAACAAATAGCTTTCACTAGGAAATTCCAAGTTTATTGTAAAACATTTTCAAACTCCAATTATCGTATCTATCGGCTTACGACATTGAATTAATCCAGTGTTGTTGTTGTTGCGCCACAACAATCGAATTACGCTTTTATCGAAACAAAAATCTCTGTCCGCTATGCTGTTATACATATCAATGATACAATTATAATGGTATCCTTGTGTTTTTAAAAGGTAGAATTCACAACAAATCTCACACACATTCTGATGAATAGCATTATCCATGCACCAATGTTTACATTCGATTTCGGTATGTTTGATTATTTTGTTACTCGTAATGGCATAACCAGCCAAGAATGGTCTCAAAATCACAGATCTGTATTTCCAGTTATTCTTGAAAGTTAAAATAAAACCATATCCCAGTTGCTGAATTTCATAAAATTATGGGATGTTTATCATTGGTTTGTGAGGACAGTATTTATGTATGACATGTACTTATGTATCACTCGATTGCGGATAGCAAATTTAACCACGGTATCATAGTCAAAAGATCATCCCACGTGGATAAGCCGTGCCTTTGAAGATTGGATGTACGTCATAGAGCCTCTGATGGAATATGGCAGGCATAAACTGGAGCAGCTAGTCATCTAGCATATGCTGGAAACACGCTGCCTTGGATTTGTCCTAAAGCAGATTACGACAACCCCTTACACCTACAGCCCGTGTAAATTAATTAAAACTTGACGCTATTTTTTTTAACACCCACTCTTGGAAAACACCACTCGTGGAGTTAGACTTGTTCCTGAACAAAAGTTTCAACACAATGACACGGTGATGTCGTTGGTCTTGAAGGATTCCTGATAGTATATATCCTGGATAGATGCACCATTACGTGGAACACACATGGATACCTATAGAGGGACAATTACCTCCAGTAGAACTACCTCTGTCACACTCAGTCCACGCACAATTCAATTATTGACAATGCACCGCTTATCAATAATTTCTTCATGCAGACTGTATATTCTATTGATGAAATCTCAGCCTGGTCCTTCAAATGTTTATATCTTTGAAAAACTTGACATTCGAAATGTCTGATAACGACGATGATAAAGACTAATTAAAAATAATGACCGGTATCACACCTGGATCATTTTAATTACATTCCATCAGATTGGGTGAAAATCTAGGCAAAAACCATCTTTTAATTAGTGGTACCTGTAATTTTTCTCCGTTGATTTGTATCAAACGAATATCGTCAGGAAGCAGCTACAGTTCCCCAGAATAAAACAGCCTTCACAAATCCAAATATAAATTGAAACTTACGCTACAGTTCTTTTAAACTTTTCTGAAAATCCGACCAGTATATTTCTTGACAGATCTTAATGCTAGCTTAGTCTCCTGTGACATCCTTTCCATATGATAGTCAGCTGCTGAAGCCCAGCATATAACATTGTAATATTTTGATATCTTGTAATATGGGACAGCCCTGTGGCCCCTCCTGTCTTAAAATGTAGGCTAAGGCTAAATTAAAGATGTTAACTGACACAGAAAATTTAAGTTTTTTCTGTCCCTTCAACCCGAGAAGAATTAACGTATGTTACACTCCAATAAGTTTTAGTATTAAAGCACTGTATCTAAATTTCTTCTTATTCATATCTGAACAATGAACTGGTAAAACTTTCGGCTAAAAACAGCTGCCTCCTATCTCAACAATAAACAGAAAATTTGATCTTTTCACCATGCAGCTCTCCCAACACAATATGCCAATCTTGATCCCAGTTCCAATAAAATAAAGATTTGTTTCTTCTTTTCCAAGAGTAAAATTCCACAACAAATTGGCACGTGTTTGTTTCAACTTACAGTGACTGGGGCAGCATTAATAATGTCTGCACTGACTGTATTTCTTTCTATATTCCGTTTAAGCCTGAAGATACTGCAAACTCTCCCAGTCAGTATCTCTATCCACTTAACTCTAATAGACGCCTCGATACACTAACCAAGTTTGCCGTCCATCCCATAATACTAAGGGTCCATCCGATGAACTGACAGAAACAGGTGCTCATCAGATATGCTAAACTAATATAGGTCATCTAATTGACACTGAATGACCTGCTTCCAAAATGGAATCTTAACTTGACCTTGGGTGTCCTTATAGCTTCAATAGAATCCGCTGATGATCCAACTGCAGGGGAACAGATGATAAATTGCAAAACAAATTCTTTGCTTTGACTGAAATAATTCTAAAAAAATTCAGTACTCTCAAAAAATATTTTCCTCAGATGAAGAAATTAGAAATCTGATTCACATATTATTTTGTACGTTGTTCGTTTTTTTTTAAATGTCTACTCTGTTAAACATTTGTTCTTTTTCAACTATTGAATAATCAACTTTGCATTTTTAGTGAATCTTGCCCTGTTTGTTTAATATATCTTTCCTTGAAATCTTGCTCATCTGTTCATCGTAAACCATTTGATCAAAAAGCTTGGAAACACCATAAATAATTCTGAGTACATTTTCATGCCAAGAATTCAAATTCAATTTACCAATTTGAAATAATGTTCAATGGTTTTTTATCAGCAGGCATCCAAGTGCTTTCTTTCTTCTGGGTCCTCCTTGAATTCATAGATGATGGTGCACGGTGTCTCCAAAAGTTTTTTTCACAAGGAATGCCAAACTCAAATGTAAATTCCCAATTTGAAAGTATACACTTCAGAATTGATACTTTCACCTGTGAAAAATATTGCTAAAAATGTTCACGTTTTCTTTGAATTCTTCAATATGGACACACCGTTTTTTGTTTTAAATTTCTTTCACAAAGAATGCCAAGCTTAAAAGTAAATTCCCAATTTTAAAAATGTACACTTTTCACCTGTGAATAATATCAATGAAAATGCTCACGTTTGTCAAGACAAAGGCATTGGCACTGAGGGTAAGTTGTACAGCTGACTTTTGAAAGGATCTTACAGTGTTCCTGTCCACAGATTATTCCAAATGCTAATAACTATATCCATGTACTTGTAGCCTTGTTAATTGCATACATATATGTATATCAAGCAATATGCATGCATGTATGTATGTATGGGGTATAATGATGAACCCTAATCCAATGTGCCTTGGTGTAAAGGTCTTACGGCATATTTATAAGATTGCTGTTAGAATATAATTACACGGGGTTATGTGAATGGGGTTGTTGTTGACGCAAGTTTGTAAAACACCCACAAAATTCAGCTCTGGTACTTAACTAGCCAACCACATTCAGACAAGCTTGGCTCCACACCAAATCTAGTGATAAACTTTTACCACTTGGCTAAATTCTCCCCAAGAATGCTACCAATAACTGTTATTAATGCAGCGTTATAAATTAGAGTTTCCGCTTGGGTCACCACAATAATATACACTTAATTCTCTCTGTTGTGCTGCCCAATATTAATACTGTACCCAATTCCCTTAGCTTGCTGAAGTGAATGACGGCTGAAGTCACATACATGTACCTATATTTTACTTTGGCTGGATATAAAAATATCGCACTTTCCACTCAGGTAAACTAGGTTTATTGTAAAGATCAAATAATTACCAAATGTGAGTTAAGGGTCTAGCTTTCTTTATTCAGGTAACTCTAGGTTAGTGAAGCGAAAAATTTCAAAAGCGGTCATGAAAAATGTAAACATTCAGCCGTTATTGAGGTTATTATCAAGCAAGGTGCCCATTCAACGTAAAGAACCTCCAAACACTGACCCCTCCCTTTGAGTTGACCTTTCTATTGTCCTCCTAACCAATGCTAACCGTATCAATCAATCTATACCCTTTTATATACCGTTAGCTAAACCATAAGTAAATGAGTAAACACACTAATTCATAGGTAAACAAGACTGGCTTACGACTAAGGGAGAAATATTGATATCATAATATGAGGTACATGTACAATGCAGATGCACCAGTTATAAATCCGTAGGTTGAAATACAGCTGTTTGTTTAATCCATGTATGACTTTACCGACTGAGTTGGTTCATAGCTAGCAGGAGAAAAATCCAATGTTGTCAAGCAGCAAGAAAATGCTATTTTTTTTGTCCCTTGTTATCAAGATTTGCCCAATATCCAAGTTGTTACAAGTTACGAGCCAGAGGTTAGGCTTTAAGCTACGCTTATCATCGAATGATCAGTAAATAGCCATAGAGGTTTCCTGCACGGAGAGAGAACATTAGCCGTCTTTAAAAAACATTTGTAGCTTATCAGCCAATGTGTTGAAGATAGGCCAATACAATGTTATCACAAGAACTACTCTTCACGATTCATAGAGTCATTATTCATGTCAGTTCGCTGGCTAATAACAGAGAATGTGTTAAAGCTGTGTTAATGCCAATGCCAAGTCTTTTGTGTTGAAATTGAAAATATCAAAAACAACATTTAACTTGTCTCTGATTTCATTCGGTACAATAGAATCCTGCTTCCATTTAGTGTTGAAAACTGACACAAAATAATTTACGGCTGCAATATTCAGCTCACGTTCGAGTGAGCAGTTTTCTATTTCCTGACAGTAGTACTACCGACTGGATCCCTTTTTATTTATGGTTCTAGTTTCTTTAGATCACAACCTGCTTAAGATGTTTCACAAACGTCTCGGTGTCTTCGAGAGTCGTCAAACAATCCCCGAAGGGTACACGATTGAGCCTATGATTCAAATGAATTCAAAATATCATACGATAAAATGATAAAGCATGTCTTTGAATAATTTTGTGTTAAATCTGGACATAAAATATGTTTATAAATGAGCTCGATTGTTTTGCCACATTTCTTTTTAAATCCAAGTTGTACAAGAATAAACACAGTCAATCAATCGGTTATAATCTTGTTTGTTTGTCTGTCTGTTGATGATTAATGAATTATTTCATAATACCAATTCGACACGCTTATATATATTGTTTGACCTCATAATAGAGCATGACTTTCGTACAAATTAAATCAGTGACAGCGTCGTTGTTATCAAGTACGTCACATACAAATAACCTTGACATTATGATCATTACAATGGCCTTGAAAGATGAAAATAGTCACTGGATTTGTCGGATCTTGTCATCGTTTTGACGCCACTATAAAATCATCAGATCCAAAATTATGACGAAGTTATTTGACACAATACGCTGAAATTAACCTCAATTGAAATCCTAGAAAACACCAAAATGTAACTACGTTGCCTTCACCACAGCTATGACGTCGAGATAAAAACAATAGGTCACAAGAATGGCAAGTCATCTTTTGATAGCACAAAACATAATAAGTAGTCAGAGTATATCTACAGGTGATCTAGTATTCTTCACGTCACAACCTTCAGTCCCAGATTACATGCACGGAAACGATAGGGTAAAATCCTATTCGGTCATACAGCATGTGAGTATTTCCAGACGAGATATCCAATATTGTCAAGCGTGGTGTAGTGCTGTTGGATCTCCAGACAAGATCTCTGATTTGTAACAGAGCCTGGGACAAGCCCTATAAAGTAGCCCCAAGGGTTAACGGCAATTTGGATGGGGAGCTTTTGCCCACTGCCTCACCATATGCCAAAGAGAAGCCAGGAGCTATAAGTGCTAGACTCCCTTGGTTGTTTTCCTAAAGCTAACGCCTTGGTCATTGAGCCAGTGGCTTCCCCCTGAATAAGATTCTGCCAGTACCACCATAGCTATTTCAACCTAGGAGCTCATGTGTGTGACAGGCCGCTGGACTAGGCAGCATGGATGAGGATTCAGTATCCTTGGCTGTTTTCCTTACACATAACAGCAGTCTTCAACACAGAGACTGCAGGAGATGTCCGTGTACAGCTTAAACCAGAGTAAAACTCACCAATCCTCCTCCTCTATTACTATACAATATTGAACTAATGTTATACTACAGCTCTACAGTACAGCTATAGACAAGTCCCATCATTTCAATAGAGATCACTGTGACTCTTGTCTCTTTGCTTCCAGTCACCAACAAGAGCCCATCACAGCTATCAAAAGCTTGTCAACCGAAGGCATCCATCAGCTGGCTGTGCCTACACACTATGTGCCTAATGACATTCACCCATTAACGGAGTAGCTCTAGCATCTACCTCTGATGGAATGTTTTGGCCAAGATACAGTCCTATCCATCTCTGTACTTACAAGCTGTCCTATATAGACCATTATAGCTGTCACCAATAAGTTCCAGTAGCAGCCAGCGTGTTTAATGGTTCTGTCATCTACCAGAGTTTATAGGTCATGATGGATGAGATTCGCAAGGTAGAGCAGCATTTTAACCTTCAAAGGATTTGGTTTGTTTGTTTGATTGGGGTTTGAGGCCATATTTCACATCATTTCTCTAATTTAACAGTATGCCAGCCTCATGGGTTTAGTTTGTTTGTTTGATTGATGTTGTACTTAAGGTTATTAAACTCATATGATGGGTGCTAGCACAGTGGGTGAAGGAAACCACTCTCGACACCACTGGCAACAAAGACGAGACAGAGAAATCAAAAGATGTATATGAATCACAATCGATAATTTTAATAATTCAATAATATTATTTAATAAAATAATATGTTTGCTATATTATATATGTTGGCCAAAAACACATCTACATGTAACCCAAGGTCCCGGGTTCGATTCCCGGTGGAGGCAAGCAAATTTTTCTCTCTTCATTTATTCAAAATACATGTAAGATTATTGTATAAAAAGAAATATATTGGAAAACTAATATTATAACATTTCAATTTACTAAGAAAATGCGAAAAAGCAAACATGACTAAATCATTATCTGCAAGTTTATATAGTGACTTAATTTTACAAAATTGATATTAATATATTTGCATTTACTAGCCCATTTAACATAATGTTAAATGTAATATATTATGGATTCACACATCAAACTGTATTCTGACCTGTCTAAAATTGAAATAAATAGGAGAAAATTGAATCAGAGCATGT
>JAQQZZ010071012.1:0-21771 GCA_030265115.1 Mopalia vespertina | reverse complement strand
AATATTCACGCCACAGCGTAGCTGAAATACCGCTGAATGTGGCGTAAAACACTAATCAATCAATCAATCAATCAAAATCCTCTCTTATAGAGCATTTCTACACTACCAACAAAGAAACTACATTTAATAAAAATGTTATAGATCTGAACTTAAGTAACCATAAAGCAACATTTATATCTAGAAAATGTAATTATATAACAAATGAAACACTGCGACACACACAAATTTTGACAGGAACTGGCTGAGCAGATGTTGTGTCATCTTAAAAATACTACTTGACCATACAAATCACTTGAAGAATGGGCAGAAAAAATCACTGAAGTTTTTAATTGTAATGCACGAATTAAGCGTAAACAGATGAAACTACAAGAGTGGATTAATGAGGAAGTAATATATGCTATACAGTAAAGACACAAACTTAGCAAGGACAACGTTACCTTTACAGAAAAATCCCAAAGGATCCCAAAGGATCGTAAATGAAAATTATAAAGTCCTATAGGATTTTGAAAATACTATAGAAACTTTCTATAGGATTTTTCTTTAAGGATAACTACTCCAAACAAAGAAACTCCGTGAATGGTCTCATTCATAAAGCTAAAAAGGAGTATTTGCATAATTTAATCCAAAGTAATAAGGAAAGGAATCCGTGGAAAATGATGAATAAACTTACATCAGGTGTAAACAACACTATCCCTATAACGATTACTAAAAATGATGCTCATCTTTCGGAACCAGATCAAATCTCAAATGTACTTAATTTTTTCTTTATCAATTCTGCCGAAAAACTGTTACCTCAAAATGACACAGATAACGTTGACTACCTCGATAAACTGGAAACATTTGTTAAAAAAAAAATACCTCAGGACAATATGTTTTCAATACCCCCTGTTACCCCACAGTTTGTTAACAAATATCTTTCGTCTTTAGAAACTAAGAAAACTAAGAAATCGTCATGACAATTTTAGCCCCACTTGTCTTTAGATAAGTGCCAACATAAGAACTTCGAGCATAACTAAATTCCAAACTTAGTTCAGCCAAATTTTCTTAAATGTAGATAAAATCTCAACTATATCGATTACATATATATTATATCTACTCATGACAGCCTTCACTCTAACTGTATATAAATATTTACTTGTTGATGTCACTTTATACTTGATAACGATCTCTGTAATGAGATAGAAACGTAGTGTCCAATAAACTAAGAAGTTGTTATCCATACCAATGTTTTCCATCTTATAGATACTATACTATGTAGAGATACCATGTGTTCGAAGTGTTATGATCCTACTCCTGTTAACTTAATTATGGATATTGACTTTTCTATTTGCAGTTACGTGTTTTCAAGTTAGCAAAATCATGGCCCACTCTGAACATGTTGATAAGTATTGTGGGCCGGACTATGGGAGCGTTGGGAAACCTGACGATAGTACTTGGCATTGTAGTGTTTATCTTTGCCGTTATGGGACAGCAGTTGTTCGGAAAGAAATACGAAATGGATGAGGATGGATTTTATCCGCGGTGGAACTTCGTGGATTTTTACCATTCCTTTATGATAGTGTTCCGTGTTTTATGTGGCGAGTGGATAGAGTCAATGTGGGGATGTATGTCCGTAGCATCGTGGTCTTGTGTACCATTTTTCTTACTAACTATGATCATAGGAAATTTAGTGGTAAGTATATCTCCTTTGTAATGGCTGGTGACTTTTTATTATATGTTTTATAGCTATATAGGTTTTTATCTACTGATGAAAACAGTTGTGGGTACTGAGGCGTTTTCCTAACCCTGTTCTTTCATAAAACAGTAGGCCTTTATACATATTATGTCAATAATTGCAGTTTTCAGTCAAAACCTTAATATTTAATTTTAACTCTTAGAGCTATGTAATTTTATTTTTGGGAAAAAATTCAAAATTGATCAAAATGATTCTGTATCAAAATAAGTCTTAAAATGCTCAACAAATATTTCTGACTATATGGTGGAATTAAAATAAGTATGCTTGTATCTGTGTATTTCCACCTCCAGGTTTTGAATCTGTTCTTAGCTCTTTTGCTTAGCGCATTTGGAGCGGAGAGTTTACAGTCTACAAAGGGTGACGATGCAGAGGCTAATAAGCTCAGCGAAGCTCTAGACAGATTTAATAGGTTTTTTTCCTGGACGAAAGTCCAGGTAATTGTGTGTCTTAAAATGAGGGTGAAACGAAAGGCGAAGCTAAATCATACATTAGTGATAGAGCCTGCAGTGACACGTGTCGATGTGAACGGCAAAGAGGTCGTAGTGGATGGGGAAGTCATGCGCAATGGAACTCTCAAAGTGGAGGGTAATGACCGGCTATCTAAAGAAGGTAAGTTGTGCCAAGAATAATTTTACTTAAACCCTTAAATTAAAATGCCAAACAACAATATTGAATAGTGAATGCGCAGGTGATATTATAACTTCTGTATAAAATAAACAAAAACAAATAATTTTAAAAGCTTGCTATTTAAAAGCGAGTTTACAATCCTGTATTTTAAGTAGTCAGTTGTTGATATAAATGGAGGTGTTCAGTAGTCGTCGTTTCTAATTAATTCCAATAATCGAAAATGTAATCCAGGCGGTGATTTGGTAGACGAACTCCGACAAAAAGATGTAGTTGAGATTGTACGCTGTACTCTCGATTTTTACCAGTTCATGCCAATGGATGATGCTAACCACCTTGCGGTGCCCTCTTTCGTCCCGACCCCTAAAACCCATATATGCGTAGATAGACCAACTACAGAACATCCCGTTAGGGGAAACTCCACGGAAGGTGTGTTTTAAGTGGTAAACATCGTAAGCATCCATCATGTTTGTCAGAACTTTAGGTAAACACTATTCTCAGTCGTCTGTTTTATGTTTTGTGAATCCAGGACAGTGTGTGATTGAAGTGGATGGAGCCAACCATACGGTATGTTCATTTAAGGATTTTAATTTCCTTTACCCTTTTAGAGTGGTCTTTGATAATAAGGCTGATCAATGTAAAGTAAATAATTTTTAATAGTGCTTCTATAGTCTTTGCCTGGTAAAAGCATTATAGCTATAATTCGTAATTCGCAATGGACGTGTGGCGCTCTTAAATCGGATTACATCCGCTTCATCATCCACTCGCACCGACCGAAAAGCCACAAAGTGATGGTTATTGGGGGAACCCATTTTTAGGCTTGTTGCTCCTCAGATGTTCTAATGATTTTGTTTAATGTCTGCATTTCCAATTCGCTATATTCCATTAATCACTTGGTATTAACTGCCTCTTTCCTTCCCACAGTCTGAGGCCCCTACTCGACCAGCAAGCCAGGCTTCATCGTACCATGACTACAATGAGGATGGGCCCCACAGCCCGATCGAATCTCATGCCAGTAGCAGTTCTAGCTCTCTATCTACCCCCGACGAGACGGACATTAATATGAAAGTACAGGTGGAAGGAGAACCACAGATTAACGAAGTGGACGTGGTCTATGTGCAATACCCTGACGAGTGTTTCTGTAACTTCTGTATTAAACGTTGTGGCTGTTGCGTGTCTTGTCCGAAAACGAGGATCGGTAAGCTGTGGTGGAAGTTACGCTGTGCCGCTTACACCATGGTAGAACATAAATACTTCGAGACGTTCATTATGACCATGATCGCTGCCAGTAGTGTCTCTCTGGTAAGATTACCTCCCTTTGTTGGTTTCTCTCTAGTAAGATTATCTCCCTTTCTTACTTGCTAACTTTGTATCCAAACATATGTTTTGTTGATAAAAGCTACAGCAAAGCGGTACTATTTTAAACGCAGAATCTAGACAATTCTAAAATGCTACATCAATTCAGTATACAATGACGAAAAGTCCAACCGCTTTAGCGATTGGATTTTTAATAAAACTCGTATTAATCTAAACAAAAACAACTTTTATCTTAAAAGTTAAAGAGTTAAAATTTATTTAAAAGAAATCCATTAATATTTTAATTTGTAATATGGTATATTGTAAATAAAAATTATATTTTCAATAGCATCATTCTTGTTTGGATAAATTGGGCGCTAGTTTAATGACCTATGTTAAATACGAATTATTCTAATGAGAGATATTTTGCATGACTTTATTAGTATTTGAATGAGTTAAATGGTATTTTTTCAACAGGCTATAGAGGATGTCTACTTACGCGAGAGACCCATTCTGAGTTCAATACTATCAGTTCTAGATAGAATCTTCACCATCGTCTTCATCATAGAAATGTTCATTAAGTGGGTAGCTTTCGGTTTCAAGAAATACTTTACAAATGCTTGGTGCTGGTTGGATTTTGTTATCGTCTTCGTAAGTCTGAAACATTTTGTTTATACTGCCTCAAAACATAGATCGCCTCTTTATTGGATGAACTACGAACTAGCATAATGGCCAGTAACATAGATAAATCGACATTGATTGAAAGTCCTCTCTGATCCAATGTGATTGACCATTGGAAATATTACTAACAGTTAACCTTCACAAATCCTGGGAAGGACTTGGGAGAAAATAGTTTGCATGGGGTTAAAAATTGGCTAAAAGAACGCAACCCATGGCGTTTTACGGTCGACTAATAACCGAGCAAAAATTTCACAGGACGTTGCAACCTTCATTATTTCAAGCTAGAGATTCTATTATTATTATTTTTTTTTTTTTAAACTTAATTTATGTTATTTTCTGTTATGCCAAAACGTACCGTTGTGGAGTAAATCATTTCTTTAAGAAATTGGAAACCGCCAATAACTCCAAAAATGTAACCAAGTCCTGTATTTATTTTCAGATCTCTATTCTTATGTTTGGAGCGGAGTTGATGAAGCTTCCAAAAAGTGGAGCGTTCCGTGCGATGCGGACTCTCCGTGCCTTGAGACCACTCAGAGCTGTTTCTAGATGGGAAGGAATGAAGGTATACAGCCTGGATCAGACTGGACACAGCCTTATCTTAAAATATGACTTGTGCAATTGATTAATATGCATGTTAATTATTTACTGTCGTTTTATTTTACCCGTTTCTTTAAATTTACAGGGAAAAAATCTCGGTAATGGTATTCCGTCTGAACATTTAACATTGCACATATCTCAAGCTTTTAGATTATTCTTTCTTTAATAAGTGCTGCGCAATTCAATAGTAAATGTTATATTTTCATTCTACTACCGTGTAACGATATGGCCTTGTTGCGGGGCCACCAGTTGTTCTATATATCTCATATTGCATAAAAGAGACACTGCCAAACAAAATTAGGCATAAACACCGAATTCCGTTTGCCGCGATTTTAGGCAGTGTTCACTACATAAATCAATACCGTTGAAATAATTTTTTTTACAATATATAAATTGGTTGAGAACATATAAATCCTGGATGATTTCAATGAATCATATACTTAGGCTGGGCGAGAGTCTAGAAATGCCCGATAGAACGTTCGATATTACTGCTGTTTGTACATGCACATATCTTAAACATCCATGTGACGTAGTCTGTTCGTCTTAGAGGCCGCGTTATTTGAATTTTCTGGAAGAATGTTTAAATTTAATAGTTTAGTTACGTATTCACACAGCCTACGATGCTGGAATTAATGAATAGCTTCTTGCGAAAAAATTAGTATAACTCATGAGATTTGATAACGCAAAATTACCTACTCTAAGTGACCGTGTCTCTTAAAAGGTGATAAAAATACATACTTTGGTAAACCCGGTCTCTCCAAGGTGATAACACAAAAATGCCTACTTTGGGTCACCGTGTCTCTTAAAGGTAATAACGCAAAAGTACATACTTTGGGAGATGCGGTCTCTCCAAGGTCATGACTAAAAAGTACTTGGTTTGGGAAATTTTACCCGGTCTCCCCAAAGCCCGCCGCACACGAGCGATTCTCCTAAAAATATCAAGGAAATCGTTCCATGCATGTGCGGCAGGCTTGCGACGCGATTAGACACTATCAGCGACTAGTCGCAAGGGATCAAACATGTTTGTTACCTTGCAACTCGTCGCCGACTGTCGGCGACTAATCCCCTCGTGTGCGGCAAACATGCGACAGAAAATCGCAACCATAAGTTGTGCATCCAATCAGTAATCTAGATGAAGTCACATGATTTAAATTTCAAGAATATTGACTAATGTATGATAAGCTAGCTCCGTCGCCTGTGTCTATAATGTTCAAAATCAAAGGTCAAATTTATATGCTGTTTTCATAAAAAATCATGCCAAGTGTTAGTCACGTGGTAAAAGCGTTAATTGACTTTGGAAAAATCGCCGACTCAGAATCGCTTCGTCTGCGGCAAAAGCTGTGCTCGACGGAAAATCTCTTGCAATAAGTCGCAGACGGAGAATCGCTCGTGTGCGGCGAGCTCAAGGTGATAACGCAAAAATAACTACTTTGAGTGACCGTGTCTCTTAAAGGTGATAAAGCAAAAATATATACTTTGGGTCACCGTGCCTCTAAAAGGTGATAACGCAAAAATACATACTTTGGGTCACCGTGCCTCTAAAAGGTGATAAAGCACAAATATATACTTTGGGTCACCGTGCCTCTTAAAGGTGATAAAGCAAAAATACATACTTTGGGTCACCGTGCCTCTTAAAGGTGATAACGCAGAAATACATACTTTGGGTCACCGTGCCGTTAAAAGGGGATAACGCAAAAATACGTACTTTCGGTCACCGTGCGTCTTAAAAGTTATTATTTAAAAATACCTACTTTGGGTCACCGTGACTCTTAAAGGTGATAACGCAAAAATACCTACTTTGGGTCACCGTGCCTCTTAAAGGTGATAATGCAAAAATACATACTTTGGGTCACCGTGCCTCTTAAAGGTGATAACGCAAAAATAACTTCTTTGGGTCACCGTGCCTCTTAAAGGTGATAACGCCAAAATAACTACTTTGGGTGAACGTGTCTCTTTCTGATATTTAATTTACTTGAATATTTATTTCTCTAGCTAAAACTTCTCCGTTAATGCATAATCCAAAATCAAAACCACCATCCTTCATGTCAACCACAGGCTGATAGCAGTTCAATTTATTCAATCCGGAAGATTGTCTTCATTGCATTCATCAAAGCTATAGCTTCACCCGCGATCCGTGGTCTGCAGTAATACTCATCTACTTCCATCTATATTAATGTCATTTGAAATTGTTTTACCCGGCAGGTTGTCGTTAATGCATTGATCAAGGCTATCCCCTCCATCTTTCATGTATTCATGGTGTGCTTGGTATTCTGGTTAATCTTTGGCATATTGGGAGTACAAATGTTTGGAGGCAAGTTTTGGAAATGTGTTGATGAGAACAAGGAAGTTTTGTCACACGAGATTATCAGAAACAAAACTGAATGTCAAATGTATCCACAGTACAAGTGGGTCAACTCAGCTGTCAATTTCGACAACGTCTTCAACGCCTATCTGGCTCTTTTTCAAGTGGTAAGCCATTGCCAAGGGTCACAGGTCAGAGGTCAACCTATGTCATCAGTTACCATCTGTGCTCATTTTGTTTTTTCATTTTGTCGATCTCGAGCCAACCAGTACCAAAGCACTGGTTTATTTTTAACTAATTAAGAGGACGATAAAACGATATGTAGTATATACAGACTACTGAAGACAAAGGTGGCTTTTGGGGGGTGTGGGGGGCGGTGCTGAGGATTGTACATATATCTTTTTTTTCCTTTAAGAGTCTACAAAGTAAACTACAATTAAATAAACATTCAAATATGTTGAATAATTTATAATTATTTTTTTTATTTAAAAAATATGCTGACGTCAGAAATAACAATATGTTTTTCAATGTAATTTTCAAATATATATTTTTTAATTTGTCACTGTATTGCAAGAAATGTTTCGGCTCCCCGAAGCCTTGAGTTTCATTCCTATTAGTATTTGACTAAATTGTTGCTGCTGTTTTTCTATAGGCTACATTTAAAGGCTGGCTCCCGATCATGAACGACGCTATAGACATCACAGAGGTGAGAGTGTGCTAAATGGTGCTGGAATTTCGCTGCTATAGTTGCTGTTTAGGTGGTGTGCATTAGATGTGTATGCTTATCTCAATCAGAATATATGTGTGTGTCCCGTAAATTATTATACTCGAATAAACATTCTTAAATATTGTGGATTCTCCCGCTAAAATAACTGATATCATTCGGTATATATAAACCTATATAAATACAGGCCGGGCGCAAAGACACAATTCGATAAAAGGCTGGATGTCATTATTTGGACCCCAGTTCACATGCTTCATTTCGAATGGCACATTTACCCGTCATTGTCCAATCGGCAACGCCCTACCACACATACACATTATTTATCCATCGTTGACCCAGATAACCTGATTTTTAAGTCTTGTCTTTGTAATTCGGCCAAAATTCGATTCAAAGGAAAAGCTTAATTTAATTTAATTGAATTAAGTAAATTTAATTTAATACTTTATTTATTTTACGAGGATTTCCAAAAGCATACATGGCCACTACGGGGTCTCGTCAAAAACCGTTTTCATTCATATATACATCCTTGTGCCATGAATGAATTAAACGAAACAAAGGAAAGACATTATATACATTGTCTGAATACTAGTTAATCATTAGACATCAAACCAGATTTTTAGTTTTTGTGAAACTGTGCTTTCAAAAAGCAGTACACGCAATTCTTGCTTTATTTAATGCTGGTGTAACGCTCCTATAGCAGTAATATATTTTTTAACAATATTGCTTGAAACTAGGTCTATTTGTATTTGTGATGGACACTGTCAGAAACCAAATAATTTTTTTGAATGCTTATTTCATTTAAACCAAACATTTATAACTGGCAAATATATTCGGAATCTGTAGGTTTAAACAATGGATAAAACAATGTTTTCCAATAATACCTCCGTGTGATTTAATTGTATTAAATTAAATTTTCAAAATTCTGAATTTTTAAAACGGCAAGGTTATTTAGTATCCTTCTTAGTTTACATAAAGTGGGCATTGAATGAGTTGGAATGTTCTTAAAATTGACAAATAGGCTACAGCCTGTACTCAAAACTGCCGGCCATTTCGATTCTAGACACGGGGGCAATTCTGGATTAAGCTTTAATAGATTGTGGAGAGTTGTCGAAAAAGGGGAGATAACTCAGGACAGACAGAGAATAGAACAACCATATTTGTTCGTTTAAAACACACATACCATTCCCAATATAGATATAAGTCCAATTGACTGATAGATAACAATTGTATTGGTCGATTGTGATATTATAAAAAACCGACGTGTAGTGCTTATGTATTGGTATAACACAATTATTATAATAGCAGAATATTTATTTATATAAAATAAAATTAATTTTAAAGATTGTGTATTCCTGATTTTAATCGCGATTACCATACGAATTACCTCCCTTTTCGGTGGGCGACAATAACCAAGGACCCAGCAATTAGTTAAAATACGATAGTTTTGCAGGTGCTTCTTAAAGACTATGTTAAACTACTTCGTTGAAAAATGCCGACGTACTCATTAAGAGTGAGTGAAATCAGTGAAAGGGTTATCGGACCTTGCCCTACTTACAAAAGGAGTTACCTCCCTTACAGATTGCTATTTACTCTGCAAAGACTGATAAACATGGTGACTTTGTTAAAATAATTTTTTTATTTAGGAAAAAAGTTCAATGAAACTTCACTTGTGGGATTATTGAGAATTGTTTAAAATACATTGGAAAGAATAATACAAGCGAGAAAATATGCCACTCGACCATGCCATATTTAAACAACAGTGAAGTACTAAAGTGAGAAATTGATAACTTTTTAAGAATGTTAATATTTAAAAAACACGAAAAAAAATTGAAACCTTACAGATATATATACTAATAACTAAAGGTCAATGTGTTGAATATTACCTAGCTTTGCAAAAAAAAAACCTCTTTTACAGTCCAAGGTTTTTTTGTAAGGTCAAAATTTTTAATTTTGAGCCAGGATTCACGTGAGTTATCCAAGGTTCACGTGTCGACAATTTTTTATGTAAGTTTGGCGCTTTGCGTTCTCGTGCATGAAATTAAGGTCAACAAACAATAATAGGCGTGATCGACCTCCAAGAAGGTCATTCGTCGCAGTCGATGTCTATGTTAGAATATACAAGTAGGGTTTTACGCTGCAGCATTCTTTACACTGGTGTCGCAAGTTTAGGTGGTCACGTGAATCTTGGACTAACAAATATCTTGGATCGAAAAAAAGTTTGGACCAAATAAAAAAATCATGGGCCGTAAAACGTAATTTTGTGTTGTAACTGATCCTTGTCTTCGACGAAATATGAAATCATGTTACAAATGTATAATCCTTTACTGTTGTATTGTTGGTATGACATTGCACGTTTTGATGCAAAATATGTAAGTCAGGGATTCCTTCCGTTTTGCCGTGCCATAGCTAAGAATCGGAACGGTTTGTCTGACATCTTGGTGGAAGTAATTTATCTGCGATTCTTGGTTCCAAATAGACAATATAAAATTGTATTGGAAAATGAGACAGCTCGTCAAAACAACACGTTCAACTGCAGACACTTGGAGGACGATACCAGTCTGTCCGTGATATTTTGAGCATCTTGGGGTATATTATTTGATATTCTCAAAGTGCGAATAGCAGGCTGATAGCTTGCTTGACGTGTCTCTCAATCAACTTATCGTGGTGTTTGAATAAATATCTTCAAAGTGAGTACATGCAGTCAGCTACTCACAGACCTGTGCTATTCTCCAACGAGCCAATGTATATAACGAACGCCTAACCATGCCAGTTTATGTTGATTGACATGTATGCTGTCGATGCTTAAATTAACCTTTATCATAAATAATTCTTTCATCCCCAGTTCAACCAACAGCCACAAAGGGAGATCTCCATTGTGTTTTATCTTTACTTCGTCCTTTTTATCACATTTGGATCCTTCTTCACGTTAAACCTGTTCGTTGGTGTCATCATAGAAAATTTTAATCAGCAGAAGAAAAAGGTATGGATAATGACAAGTATGTGCTCTGTGAAATCTGTGCTGTACAGACGGCTAGGCAATCGAAATGTTCCATTTTGTGTAGAGATATTTGGTGGACCGCTGTAAAAGCTGCTTTCAGCGAAGGGCAAATTACTGCTTTTAGAAAAGATACTATATTTACTGAAGCTGTTAAGAATTAAGAATATAGTCTCTGTTTTCACTCTATATCTTACTTAACTTAAGGCTCAACTGTGCTTTGGAATTACTACTCTTCGGTTAAGAGTTAAAATAAATAGTTCGTTGACGAAACCGAACCTTAGATTACTCCGAGCATATAGCGTCTCGTATGACAGCAACAATTTCCAAAGACAAGTAATAAGAAGAATTTGCAATTGGAACTATTATCAATTTACGTTTTGTTCATTTCATTTTAATGAATGAGCATTTACAGTTCTTTAACAGTAGCCGTCATACGGCTTGGGGTTATTAAATCTCGTTGACTTGGGTCACACGACTGTCCTGTAAGGTGCAAAAGCAACTGAACGGATTAAAAGGGCTTCTGATCATCTGACTCTACTGCGTGCTTTAACAAGCTACCTATTGTCACAGTGCAATGCGATAAAACTAAGTTCAACTGATCACAACTGAGCACTTGTGTCACAAAATACCGCGTACACAGTGGCTAGACGCAACTCACTGGAAATATTAATAGTTTGTCGCAGTCGTGCTAGTGCTAATGTCTCTTGGAACTACTTACGATCAGTTGCAACTGTGAATTCTTTCATAGCTAAGAGGCAACATCAAGCCAATCTGTTCGTGATGTCTCTGTATTACCCCCTGTTGTTGTCCTGTATTTGTCCTCTCTTGTTTGTGTTGTCGCAAGTCGCGTCCAAGGTGGTTTCCTTCATCCATTGGGCTTCCACGCCGTCATGTGAGGGAAATAACCTAAAGTGGGGCGTTAAACCCCAACCCCAACACACAAATAAACCAATCTTATCCTGAAAGTTAATATGTTATCTCGTCTCCCTTAGGCCGGTGGCTCTCTGGAGATGTTCATGACTGAAGATCAGAAGAAATACTACAAGGCTATGAAGCGTTTGGCGTCGAAGAAACCTCAGAAGTCAATTCCTCGTCCTAAGGTATATCATTTAAATGCAATTTCCATCAAGCAAGACACGATATATAGAAGATGTTTAAGGAATCTTGAACAACTGAAAAAGCGTAATATTTGATAATATTGATTAATTCCAGAACAAGGATATTTGTAGAAAGAATGTCAAAAAGTACATATTCCATGTTCGCTACATTTGTTCAATCAAACAATTAAGAGAGATATATCTGGAATAAACGAGATAAAGCTGCAATTCGATTTTACAAGACTGATTTAATGAAAGGCATATCACTTAGAGATGATGAAGTACGACTTTGCATGACAGTTGTTTTTGGAAAAACCCTGAAGGAAACATGTGATATAGGATATCCCAACAGAAATTTAGTACAACCCATATAGTGATATCTCAGCAGCTATCGGAACTTCACACCATGGTTGAATCGGCGCAGTAATATTGCATAAAAACGTGTAAAGACCCCTAGTGGCCTTCGGGCTGTGGGACAGCCTCCTTAAATAAATAAAGCATTATGATATCAATCTTATTCTTCTTGTTTTGGCTAATATTGTCAAATGGTGTTTTAATTCTGCTTCTGTCTGATTTCAGTTTTGGGTTGCCGGACTTTGCTATGACTTAACGACAAACCAGAAGTTTGACATTGCCATTATGATTATTATAATGCTCAACGTTTTAACTATGACAATGGAACATTATCAACAGGACGTAACCTTCACCAATGTTGTTTATTATATCAACTTCTTTTTCATTGTCATATTTACTCTGGAATGTGTCCTTAAGTTAGTAGCATTGAGGCATTATTACTTCAAAGAACCTTGGAATGTGTTTGACTTCACTGTTGTAGTTATCTCGATTCTGGGTAAGTTTTCACCGCCAGGGGGAGCGGTTTTGTAACAGACACTGTAATAAAGTATCAATAATATAACAACCGATACTGTAATAATTCTGACCAGTAATCAAGTAACAATATGATAAATTTAAGTGCATTTCTGGTTAAAAGTAACTACAATATCTGTTAGAAAACATTGGAAGTTTATTGGTAAAAAGTTATAACAATATATTACAAGTAATCAGTCAAAAGCTATTTTACAGTAATTGTTAAAAAAATGTTATCACATAATCAGTCTAATGTTTTCATTCTATCAGTAAAAACATTATCGGCTAAATTTATTAGAGTATCGCTTGTTATTGAATTACTGATATTTTGGTACAATGTCTGTTGCAACAGAGGGGGGACATGAACGGCTCTCACTTTGTAATAGTGGTCAACTTTATTTCGCCTTCATCAATAAGTTCATTCTAGTGTTATTTAACGACCACGGAATTTGTTAAATTGAAGAAATTGCAAAGTGTTGGTAAGAAGACCATGGCGTTAGATATAGACGAGACAGAGATATTATAAACACCAAATCAAGATTTAACCCAAAGTGTCAAAGTATCACATCTTGGAGAAGATTAATGCGGCCCTAAGGGACAAATTGTTGTATTGAATCACCAACCGTTTGACAGTGTTCATTGAGCTACCATGCACGGGTAACCAAATGGCGCTTGTTGTGTCTACCTGCTCTCAGACCTTTAGCATGCCGTGAAGTAGTTTCTTTTGTTTTTATTTTGTTAGGGGAGTGGGGTTATACACAATGGTGCCGTAATTAGTCTTTTGTCTACCTCTGAATTTCCTTTCCGACGTTCAAGTTGCGTGATATCGAATTTCTCCCCCCGATTAAAGCCGTGTCCGCCTTATTATATACTTACCAACACTACCAAAGGAAGAGGGACAATAAAGGGCAACAACTCTTGGTCCGTCAAACATGTCATTGGTCGCCAACGAGATTTATCGACCGTTGCCATCACTCTTTCTTCGACAGAGGTGCAAAGTGTGAAAAAAACAAATGGCGAGTACAGCTTCTCTCGGATGATAGATTTGAACGTCAGAGATAGGCCAAAGAGTAATTATGGGCATGATTTACCAAAAAAAATAAAGAGAATCCAGAAATATGTGTTTTGGGGCTGGCGGTATAGCCTCTGATATGGAATTGTATTGAAGGAGCGTAGGGCTAAACCGAAGAGTTAGACCTGTATATTGTGCTAAGTCGACGTCGATGTGTTATGACGCCTCACCTACACTGTAATGGTGAAAACTTTATATTATTTAACCACGATGCTCTCAGGTCTAAGGACTAAGAGGCAACAAGAAGCTAATCTGTGTGTGATGTCTTTGTTTATGTCCTGTGACTGTCCTGTCTTGTGTTCTGTTTTGTCAGTAATAAAGGATGGTTCCCTTCACCCATTGGGCTGGCACGCCGTCATGTGATTGAAATACGTACGGCATAGAACCCCAATCAAAGAAACGAACCATCCCTTAGCAAGTTGTATTTCATTCGATGACGGCTGACAGGAATTTCATTCCACCGGTCGGACGGTTGGAAGAACTTACCGTTGACCCGGTACCAGGGAACTAATGGACAGCGCGAAGCCGATCTGTTAGCGGTGTGTTTGTATTGCGCCTCGTAATTCAGTCTCATATATTGTCATTGTGCGTTGTTTATGAGGTCGAGGGTGGATGTCACATCCTCAGTGAAATAATCATGAAACGGCCTTACGTCCCAAATCATACAAACGAAGCAATTCCACCGAAGCGCATGCCTCACTGTCGTAGCGATACGAAAAGCAATAAGCCCGCCCCTCAAACGAAACATATCATACGAAGGACTACCAACAGCTGCTTTAATTCTTAATGCTATGAGCTCATCGAGAAATAAATAAGTTTAAAACGTTTAGTCATGGGCTTTAAATAATAATACATTGGTAATACTAACAGTATAATCCATACTAACAATTATTTATAATACCTCAATTCAAACTTTGTATTATGTTTCGTTTTAGGTATGAGTTTGAAAAAGTTTATAGAAGAGTACCTGGTCGTGTCGCCCACCATGCTACGTGTTGTCCGAGTGTTCAGGGTGGGTAGAGTCCTCCGACTGGTCAAATCAGCCAAGGGCATTAGAACATTGTTATTCTCGCTTGCTGTTTCACTGCCTGCCTTGTTTAATATAGGACTTCTTCTCTTTCTCGTCATGTTTATATACGCCACTTTCGGGATGTCATTCTTCATGAATGTTAAACATACTGGAGGTCTGGACGACTGCTTTAACTTTGAGACGTTTGGGCGGAGTATAATTCTGTTGTTTCAAATGTCAACCTCGGCGGGTTGGGATGGAACTCTGTCGGGCTTAATGAATGAGGACGACTGTGACCCGGGTGACCCAAATGACCCGGATTCCATCAATAACTGTGGGAATGGTACTCAGGCGGTTCTCTATCTTATCACTTACCTGGTCATTAGTTTTCTGGTTGTTATAAACATGTACATCGCGGTAATCTTAGAGAACTTTAGCCAGGCCACAGAAGATGTACAGCAGGGTCTCACACCCGATGACTTTGATATGTATTACGAAAAATGGGAAAAATATGATCCCAATGCCACTCAATATATTCCACTTCACCATGTATCAGACTTCGTAGACTTTTTAGAGGAACCGTTACGGTTACCTAAACCGAACCACTTTATGTTGGTGAAGTTAGATATTCCAATTTGTGAGGGAGACAGGTGTCACTGCGTAGACATCCTAGACTCTCTGACTAAAAATTATTTGGGGACCACGGACACGGAGGCCGTCGGTGAAGTGGCGCCAGCGAAAGAAAAGGTGGATTATATTGTTGTAAGTTCTACGCTTAGGAGACAAAAAGAACATTACGCCGCACGAATTATACAAAGGGCGTACAGACGACATCATCAACGGAGATTAGATTCGGGTGGCTCTCTACCGACAAAACGGGAGGCCGCAGAGGCGAGTAAAGAACATGAAGCTGAACTACATCACACTTCCAATGATGACATTGACGACATCGATAAATCAGAGGACGACATTGATTCCTCGCCTAGAGAAGGCAAAACAGTGACACTATACCCTCACAGTGATGTGGTGGCGTGAGGTAAATGAGCAAGACTCGGATGGATGTACATAAAAACCAGATTTATTTGTATCTCAGAAAGAATTGGAAGCGTAGCTGAATGGATTATGGGGGATTGCCCCCCGACACTTCATAAAGTGTCCAGTCAGTAAACTGACTTTGGCTCGTGGTTACGGTCGCGCTTTGTGGCTGGTATAACATACCTTGGAATCACCATTTCAGCTCTATACAAGGTTGTAACGAGCGGAAAAGACTTGTCAAATTGACAAGCTTAACGATTGATGAAGAATGAGAGCTTGTAATACGAATTGTGATTTGTCTGTACCTTAAGGTTTGGTATTCTCACGTCTGAAGTGGGACAATTTTGACATTATCATCATTGCCAGCAAGCTATTGTGGCCGATGTATACTATCATTGAAAAAAAGCTCATTTCCGATTAAAATGTTTGAGTGAACGGTCTGCCGAAGTAAATAGAAAAAGTGCAGGCATCTGGAGATACCTGTAACGAAGTCCCCATGCTAATAACGTCTCACCTTAATTGTGAACTAGAATCGAGACTTACTTGCCAGTCAGTTCAATACGATTCAACCAGGCGGAGTTTCTTTTCACTTAAACATTTTAATTGGATTTCATTTTTATCGACGCACGCACGTATATTTTCCTCATTTACCTTGTTTAACGCATATGACCACATTTGGTACATGGGATGCAAAGTTACTGTTGCTACGTAATTTGTAAGAAATCTTACTATGTTGCTTCGTCCGTTGAAGATTTTGAAACTATTTTATCTATGCTTCAAGAGGGTCCATTTGCTAGTGAAATATGTATTGCCTGTTTTGTTATACAATTGTTATTTCTTTGTTTTTGCACTGGGCGTGTGGATAGAAAAAAGTTAAAGTCTTCCCACTGGTCGCCAATAGTCAACAAGTGTTAGAAAAATACATGTAGACGACTTAGTAATTTCCTCTGAAGATAAGATATACAACCATTTTTCAACCACCAATAAACTTTTTAAAGCTATAACTTCGCAAACTTTTCCAGTTGGCCTTGCATTATCTTGGCGAAGCTTGCTGTAGTGTGATATTAATGGCGTCTGTGCAATTGTCTTTAGTGATACTTTTTTTAATAAACCAAAAATCCTTCTGTAAATGGTATATACGTATGTAAGGTTTTGTCCTATCGGTTTATCTTTCCATAACTGCATACACACATCGACATAATGAATACGGCGTACCAAACTTTACCTATACCAAACCCTACCGGAACATAAATCCACGTAAATCAGTGTATGGCAAAACTGCAGGTCATCTTTTGTCCTCTAAATCTGGTTTTGGATCTGTTTGAGATTACTTATAATGACATTACTATCATGTGGCTGCATTTTTTTTTCAAATCGCCTAATTCAGGGGTGACACCACAGAGGGGACAGAGGTGGGGTGCGCGCCCCCTCCCCTCTATCATTTTCGAATGTTTTTTTCATATAAGGTGTGGTTTGCTCGTGTGGCTAGTTAACACATTGAAGGAGCTAAGTTAGGACTAGACCCCTCCCCCGCCTCTACAAACACCATGGCGCCGACCCTGGCCTAATTCACATGCTGATGGCAGACCATGTCGTTGACCTTTCGAACTCCAACCAGCCCATTTGTGTTACGTACAGCTCAGGATCTGAGCTCAGTAGAGTATTGACCTTGAGTGACCTTGAATACTCAATTGTTACTTTGCCGGATTGGTGTCGTTTTATCTGCTTGGTTTTTAACAAGTTTATTGCTTTGATTGAAAAAGGAAATTAAAATTTAAAGTTATTGCTGTGCTATTTTCACAAACTCTGTTGAATCAGGGAATTTGTGAAAACGTACAAATATACCGTTTCCTTGGAGGTGTTTCTAATCAATGGAAATATGTGCAACGTGAAATTATGGGGCTCAGCATACAACATTTTCTATGAAAACGAACATTTAAATTTCGATTCTGGATATGTGCCAGGTCATCTCAAGTTTAAACAAATCTGAACGATATAAACAAAAATACATATATATATATATTAACTGTGGACAAATCTTTGCTTTAATTACTTTAAAATCTTGTAATAGAATAGAAAGTTGTGTTTTTCAAATAGATCAAATATTTTGAATTCTGGATTCTCGATTATATTGCTACGGGTTATGTTGAGAGCAACAACCTCGTCCAAATCAACATATTTAAAAGAATAACTCAGGCCACTCACCCCACCCCTCATACAAACCACTGACTCGTACATATCCTTATACACTCGTATACATTCACACGATAACGCCGGAGTTTTGTCATTAATTATATATATAGATAATATTGTGACCGTGGGTCACTATTATTGTGAACCTTTTTCTCGACGATATATGCAAGTACTTACAAGAAACACGTCTTTGTGTATTTTTTCGTCTTTTGTTCAAATTGCATAACTGTGATGACATGGGTAAACGAAAGTGAAACTTGATGACGTTCTAGCTGTCATTACTTGACCTATATACGCTGGTTTAGTGTAGTTTTTGAAGTACAATTGTAAATTTATATTAGAATCCATATTTCCCATTCAATCGACTCACTTTTCTTCAATATCTATAGTGTGGACAACTTGTTCCTTACAAATCCTGTAGCAGCACCTTTTTCGAAATGTTCGTGAGCTCTTGTTATTGTAGCTCGAATTTACTTAACTCCCGACTCCCGTGGGTGAGTCCGGAATAATGGCCAAAATTACTATCGGCTAATTTTGTCTTTCTGATCGTTGGTGTTGTTCATGCGAGTCTTGGTGTTTTCGCAAGAATGTCGAGAAAGCTTCTGTGGTTTTTATGGCAACATAATGACCACAATTTCTTATTACCCTATATAAGATGTATATAATGACATCCAGCTTAATTTTAATTAAGAAACTTTTTCTAAAAATTGTAAGATTACAGATTAATGTAAACTCCATACAGAGATGTCTCCCGCGAAGTTTGGTAACTGCCACTGTGTAATAAATTACAGAATTCAATACTTAAGTAAAATGGCAGATAATAGTGCTGGCCTATGTTTCAGCGCGGATATTAATTATTTATCCGGGCGCATAAATATTAATTAAATAGCACTTAATATTGTCAACCGGGCTGTGTTATACACAACAATCCACCAAGATATATTAAACGGCGAAGTCTGGCCCGGTAAACAACATTTAGTGTTACTTGATATAGACATTTGGGAATCGGTAAACACAATAAAGTACTTCTCAAATAAAATCCTCCCAACTAGATGTATTTATTTGATATCGATCATTTAAAAATTAGGCATGGAACAATTATAATCATAAAAGGAAAATAAAACCCGTGACCGAATAAGTGCCTTGCGGCAGAGTTATTCCGTATATCTCTGTATGGAGCTTACAGTTAGTATGGTACTCGAATGGAACAAATATAATCATGGCGAAAATATATTTGAAAGATTGGAAAAATACTTCGTTTCTTGTTACTATGAGATGTAACATTTCCTTGTTCTCCTAAAGCTTTGAAACTCTTGTCACAAGTATCTATAACCAGCACGCATTCAAATCATTCCTTCACTGTATTGTTACGACTGATGATATCATATTGAAATGGTGGAATAACATTTCTTTGTAAATAAAATCTTTGCTACACATCAGAGTGTGCGTTTTTGTATACAACCAGAATGTAATTACAATTCCATGGAATTTGCCTACATGATGATTGCCCGGTCACAACTGCCTCGAAAACAACCGTTCCAGCTACAACAGCTCCTATTACAACTGCTGTGACTACAACTGCTCCTACTAAACCTTTTCCAGTTACCGTGCACTGTTCCAACTAAAACTGTTCTGGTTACCATTGCTCCGACTAAAACTTTTTGGATTACAACTGTTCGTATAACAACTGCTCTGACAACAACTGCTCTGACAACAACTGCTCCAAGGACAATCGATCATAGCCAACCGTTTTAACTATTACGTTGGCGACAATAATTTACCCCACGACAACTGCTCCGATAGATGTGTGTTGTTAATCGGTAATAAAATCAATAACATAGGGAAATTTAACAGCATCCATGGTGTTTCGGAAGATTTAATTTCGCCTGCAATATGGCTTTTTCCGATTTATGTATTTCATACGGTATATTTGTGGTCGCTTGATGCTCATTCATTCAGGCCTAATTTAAGCATATGTGCTTACAAAATCTTCTATGTACATGGGAGATAACTGGCACACGTTTACTAAAAGAGTTTTCGCCCTTTATTTACATTGGAAATCGCGGTACACTTGGCAATTCTCCATCCTCGCTAGCAATGAGTTTTATTACGAGCTTCTCTGCATTACAACCCTTGGCAGATAAATCGCATATAAATAGAATTACAGCTACGCCCCCTGGCGGATAAAATTACCAAGTTTCGAGTTAAAGCGCTGATAGCATATTTTGAATGTTATACTCAAGTTTTGACAATTTAATTAACTTTGGTAAGCACTATAGGCTATACGGAGATTTGGTCTCTGTAGGGGTAGGAACTATATATGCAATACTCTCATTGAGTTGGTTGAATACCCCGAACATATCATTTTACCGGCAATCAATTTTATCAGCATCCAATCAATCGCTTGGAAGCCGAGTCCGATTATATGCTTTCAATCCGCCAAGGGTTGTAATGCAGAGTAGCTAGGAATAAAACTCTTGGCTAGATTAGATGGCAATTCTCAGGAATAAAGATATGACATCCAAGAGACAAATGCGAGATCAAATGCTTGAGT
Organism: Mopalia vespertina; assembly: GCA_030265115.1. NCBI lineage: Eukaryota > Metazoa > Mollusca > Polyplacophora > Chitonida > Mopaliidae > Mopalia > Mopalia vespertina. Next base: position 987 of record JAQQZZ010071012.1, on the reverse strand, counting down.
GATACACTCGATTTTTTACGATTATAGCTATAACTTTTTTTCTGATGTCTATATCCCAATCAATAATTAATGAGAAACAAAGGCATTTGTAATTTTGGGGGTATAAGTTGAATTTATCGGATTTAATTACTTATAAATAGGAATTAACGGTTTCACATTAATTTATAATTTCTTACATAAAGAGATTAAATACCTTACTCATCCGCTTGTTATTAACCATCTAACACACATACACAGCAGGTGTCGTGTTCACAGGAAGTAAATATTTTGATTGTATTATAACACTGTCCTGTGCACGTATTGTAGTTCATTACCCTTCCATGTCCTCACATACCGTGTTGGAATTGTCCGAAGGGTATAATGACGAAGCGATATACCATCGGGTAGAGTGAGTTAGAATGTAACCAAAATGTGCATGTTCTGTGAACCGGCCACCAACTGCGCATGCGTGGTATAGTTTACGATCAGCTGATGATTAAAGAACCAAACTGCTCTTAGATTAGTCCATCAAACCCACTAGACTAAATATCACTAATTTTTACTAAACAAAAATACTTTCACTTTTTGTTCTTTATAGTAACTTAGTCTTATCATATAAATTAGTTCAGACGTTGCAAACAGTTCCTGTTTCCGAATACATTCTACCTTGTTAGACAAATAACTGTTCACCAATTAAACACCATGCATCTTTGGTTAGTCTTTAACAGACCTGTTCCGCGACGAATCTTTCTTTTCACATATTCAAGTCAGTATAGATCACAAGGAATGCAAGAAATCACATATACCCATTTACATTATGGAATCGTTATCTCTTAAGATCAGAATTTTAAAAAATACGTACTTGTGTTAGAGCCAGTAGTGTAGAATTTGACCAGTAGTGTAGAAAAAATCAACAAGTTGTGTAGAATTGACCAGTAGTGTAGAAAAAATTAACCAGTAGTGTAGAAATTTGCTTAACCAGTAGTGTAGAACGATATCAACCAGTAG
>JAQQZZ010071001.1:0-21772 GCA_030265115.1 Mopalia vespertina | reverse complement strand
ACAAAATTTGTCAAAATCAGTAGCAAAATGCAAATTTAGACGAAGACTGCAAACAATTTGGGAAACCTATAAATAGGCCCTCCTAAACTAAGTTTGCATAACCATGGCGAACCCGTTCTGGTCGTTCTCTCCAACAGCACAGGCCTGCGTAAGATTGATTGATTGGTGTTTTACGCAGTGCTCAAGGGTATTTCACTTATATGATGGCTGTGTATTCCAACAGTAGCTGACACTAGCACAATCATAAAATGTGGAGTGGTTTGATAAAGTTGGAAAGTTAATCTTCCTCCAGTGCTAAAACGGCTTTGCTACATTCCAAACAAATTGCTCTTAGCCAGAGGGCAGTGCAATAAGGAAAATTTCCAATACAATCCATCACACTATTGAATTCTGATTAATGTGGACCCTAAGTTCCCACAAACCCTCCTCCAAATGGATGAGATACTTGTATGATGTTAAACAATGCTTTAACACAGTTAAAGTGCGAAGCAATCCATGTTAAATGGCCGATGTCTATGAATCCATCGATGTGCAAACAGACTTTCTATTCAGTGGAGCTATAATATTTTAAACACCCTCTGGGCCAAAATATTATGCCCTTAATGGAAAAACCAACTTTGCAAATATTGCCTCAGAGTGAAAAAGAACTTTTGCCTATTTTCCAGAATTCACACTTGATCAAATACTCAGTTATTGATGATGAAATAAGATCCGCACCTGTATAGATTTTTGCCCGGGGCATTCTGTATTTCACGGGGCGACTCTAATTGAACACATCCCCTGGAATCTATCAGCCTACGAGGGCCTTACAAACACAACTTCATTAAACCAGTCAAGACTTTTTATTTACCTTGTAAAACACAACCTTTTGAACATGCTTTGGATAAAAACAAACTGGTCAATATTTTTCTGTATGATAAGTGTGAAAAACATGCATTTATAAATGTCTGCTATAAAACATCTGATTGGAGAATGATTGCTTTTAACACCAGTATTTAAACGTATTGTAAATTATAATTAATGTAAAGAATCAAGTGCCCATTCAGTCAAGGTCGGCTTTATTGGATTAGTTTACAGTTATGAAATTTTTAGTTCATGAATAAATGATTATTTTTATGTTTAATTATCCAATGATAATGACAAGTGAGCATTGATCAAGTTGTATTTCTCATTTGGATAATGTATCTCAGTCTTGTTTGGATTCTGTTATTGAAAGTTTTAGTGAAATCGTCTTGAAAACCCTTTCATTAAATGTGTACCTGTCAGAAGGGCATCCATTAACAAATCAGTCCGCAGCTATTTCCGCTCCATTATGTCTTGAAGTGCACATCAGCAAAAACAAACCTTTCTTTTCTACAAAACCTCTTAGCTAACATATGTTTATTCCCACAGTTATCATATCCCCTTTAAACTGTAGCCCTCGGAACAAAGAGATAAATTATGTTTCCATGCTCATCCATTGTTCAGTCCCTTGTGTTCAATAGCAACCATTTCTTTTTCGTTATATTTTAAGCGACATTTAAGTGCTAAGATATGTCTAGCAACCACATTAGCAAAAAACGATTTAGATTGTTTGCAATTGCTGTGAACTATTTTGAATACTGATTATTGTAAGTGCAGTTTTTGAAAATTAACAAATAAGTATTTATTTCACTGACAGCAGTGGTATTTGAAGATCAAACATCTGCTTTAATGGTTGACATGTTTATATATTTGCATGAATTTTTAAGAATTGACATCTGCATAACTTAACCACCTGTAAAATATCCCAGTGTTTAACAATATCTCTACGGGTCCTGTGGCAAACTTGTACAAACATTTTGCTTTTTTTTTTACATTTCTTTCCCTATTAAGTTAAATGACCATTTGTGGATCGATTCATCCTATTGAATTTTTTGGTTTAAAACTCAAGGGTTTTAACTTATATGATGCAGCTTGTCCACTTCTTTATCTGCGTTACCTAAACAGTACTGTAAAAAACCAGGTGGAAATATCATAAAAATCCCCATCCCACCCTTGCACTGTAGATGTGAGGTCCCACGGGAGACTTGAACTTCTCCTTAGTACATTGCTTTATGTTTCTTTGATTGGGGTTTAACATCGTACTCATTGGTATTTCACTTTTATTATGATACATTGTCCATTTCAATATGGTTGAAATGCTTCAATGTGGTAGAAAACAAGATGGAAACCTTATGAAAACCACCCACTCTATTACCAGAGCCACACCATGTCACTCACTCACTCATATACCTGATAGTCGACAGACAAAATCAAACTGATGGGGGGCACATTGAAGTAGGATCAGTAGGCCGACATGTTTACCACTAAGCCACGGCTGTGGGCCAGTGTGGACCAAGTGTACATTATAACCAAGGGATCTACATTAATGTATGTTGTTTTATGAAAATTTGCGGGATAATCAATTAAGTTTACAGGTTTAGCTAGCAATATGCTTAAATATACCTAGTTTATTCACAAACACTGACTGATAACATTATTTTTTTTTTTTAAGCTGATTTTGATTTGATTTTATTGACAGTTTGGCTTTATGTCGTGCCACATCTTTTTATCCCATTTTTAAGTTTTTCCGTGGTTAACTAGTTTGTGTATTAGACCAATTGTTGGGACATGATTATCTTTGACATGTAAAATACAACTAACTTTACCTCAGAGCAGGGGTCGAATTAAAACAAAAAGGTTGGGTGCGCCCAGAACATCTAAATACTTTATAAACAGTTTTGACAAAATACTCCAGGTGCACACAGATAGATCTGGGTGCACTGGTGTACCTATGCACCCACTAGTTCAAACCCTGTCTCCGAGTACAATGTATTTAACCGTAAAAAAAATCTGAGCTTTCGCGATTTAAATGTTGAAGACATTGAACTTAAGTAAGTTTATTCTTCTTTAGCGGGATATGCGCGTGCCATTGTACTTATTGCATGGGTGATGTCCTGAACTCATGGCTGCCAGTCAATATATTTAAACTCTCAACCAAGAGAAAGAGATGATTCTAGTATAAAAGAGGTTATTGATCTCTGGGCTCGTATGGTCATTGTCTGTGATTAACAAACCCACCTGACTATTCCTCGAATAGAGTGATGTGTTTTTTTAAATATATTGACACAACCTTTTGAATGCTGTGAAAGTAACAGCAGACATGATAGTAATTAAACAAATAGACCTGTATAGATCGTGGCTCCTCGTTTGCCATATGTTTTTAATCATTACCTGCACATCATTGATTACTGTACACTGTTCCTGTACATTGTAACTATTAAATAGAACTTCAGAATATGTAACTTAGCTTAATCAAATGTTAAAAAATAATTTTCCAATCATAAAATGGACAAACATTCTGAAAATATAAAATTTTATAGTAAACGGCTTAATATTTTTAAAAAATAAAAAAATTCGCATTTGGAAATTGAAGTTCGTCTGATATAAACCAAAATTTTTTTCATTCATGATAACTTAACCTTGTTCCTGAAATCAATGTAGAACTGTTTACAATTGCAACTATGAAAAAAATTCCCAAAATTTGGTTGTACAAGTCATCAAATGTGGGGTTTTTTTATGAAAAAGATTAGCTAATGTGAAAAAACTTCTATTGATTCTAACTAAAAACTCCATTCTATCCATTCACAATGATCATTACTTTCATCAAACTTGCTATTCTTAGCTTGGTTAGTAAATGATGGGCGCCCCAATCCTTTGACCTAGATCAGGCCCTTTATTTTTAACAGTTGAAACAAATCGTACATAGTGTAGATTTGCTAAAACCGGAAACATAAATACAAACCCTTTTCATTTGTTAACAGTTTAAGCTTTAATCTTTAGCTGTCGATCACTTTAAATGTTTTTTTGTTTTTTTTTACTAGAATATCATATTTTGTATAAATTAAAATACCCTTTCGCACAAAACTGAACACTGATCAATCAATCAATGCATTTGGTTGTTTGTTGTTGGGCCAAGTTTACAATACAACCTTGGGAATAGACCAATATTCAACCAAAATAGAGAGTTTAGAATACAGAAAACAGAATCAGAAATAGAGCAAAACATGGATGTTATAATATTCCAAAATAAGGTGGCTCAGTGGTGTAGAGTGTGTGCTCTAGTGAGTGTACGCTTCGATCTGGTCCACATATCCCCCTCACCTCTGGGGTCGTGGGTTCTATTCATGCGAATCGTGTGTGGGTTGATATGCCAGCAACCAACGGAAGGTCGTGGGTTTTTCTGGGTTAATTTACTAGCAAGTTTTCCTCCCACAACAATGTTGGCCTGTTATCTGTAATTGGGGTTTAATCCGGTTGATCCTGCATCAGATAAATATATATATAAATAAATAAAATATTATAGATAAATTTTGTAAGTTCTTTAACAAATGTTAATGTCAGATGATGGCACCTACAATCTGTAGGGAATTATTATTCTTAATCAAATACAACCGAACTTTACAGGAAAATTTGAATTTGTTTTAAAACTAATTTTAAAGCACTTTAGATGGATTGGTTTCACAACAATGTCAGAATTACAATTATTATTACATTTATTAGTAATGTAATATTGCAAATCAAGATTTCATCAAAGAATTTAAATTCTCGTTCCGTTATGGTTTTTAGATAGTTCCACAATGCTATTTGTTTGTAAGATGCCTAGTTATACCTTTTTTTCTCTTCTGTTTTTGCAACTGAAAATTTCATGGAGGTTGATTGTTCAGAACAGATGTTAATAGAGAATACAGAATGGTGTAATATGCATGCAATGCTGTGCTCAAAATAATACCAATTTACTCGAAATCAACATATGTCGAGTCAGGCGATTCAATCGGCTACTCTTGTTTGCAATCTGGCTCATTTCAAACCAATTCCAATAGATATTTAGCAAGAAAAAATATAATTTATTGCTGGTTAGCTATCAGAATTGGTGGCTATGTTTTGCTCGCAGATGAGTGTTTATTGAAGATGAATTTTATTTACGTTTCTAAGCTATTTGCTGTCTTATATTGTTTGTAAAAAAACTTGATTTCTGGAAATGGGAAGAAAAAACTTGCCAGAATCACGGAGCAGAGTTGATAATACAAATGTAATTTCCTCAACCATACTCTCTATTGTTAATTATAGCTGCCTTTAGAGGTCCGACAGCTAGCATGGCGTCTGCGTTAACTAAATCGGCGTTGTGAATTCCGCAAACGGCTGTCGACGGAAATTACCGGTTTTGAGCTGAGAAGGCCGGGGGTGATAGGCGAGAACTGTAATGAAGCCTATTGGTTGAGTCGTTATGATAGCTGTATCACTACGATGAAAACGTGAAGACGGACTACTACTCATCGTTAAATCTTAACTTTTCTGATTAACACTGCTAATGAACTAGCGATGACTTACAGCTATAAAATTACAATCAATAATTGGTGAGGATTTTTTGTACACACATCATGGGATGAAGCCAAATAGATCCAGATAGATTCCCCAAATACTGCAAATCTCAAGACATCTAAACGAGTCAAGACACAGGTTGTTATCTTTAAATTATCTGATGCATCTTAACATAGATTTACAGAACCAAGTAACTATAAAAACAAACAGGTTTGGTAGCTGCTAGACAAGCTTAATTGGACTGGAACCATATCTTCACTGGACTTACCCATAACATTTATTTATATTTCGAAACAGAAAATTTTGCTTGCCTCCACTGGGAACTGAACTCTGTGTTATGTCTGTGGCATAACATTTTATTTACAGTGACCAGCAGTTGAGAGGGGAGAATACAAATTGCGGACTACTTAAATTTAGTTTTGGTGTCAAACGAAATGATTATTCAGATACACGATACGTCACATTGTTAAAAATAAACGTTATTTGGTGCACTCTACAACACTCTTTCTGGACTATCAATGCAAGCTATCTTTTTAATTTTGAGCCTTGAGACATCATTTATTTTTACCGCCATCATTACAACAAGAGTGAGTGTAATTCTTCACATAAGGGTTTGTATTATTGCAAGTTTCCTATTAACAATACATTTATCAGCCATATTATCGTATGTAATTCCAAAAATTAATCACTCTGCCACAGGGATGTTGATTAACTAAAATCGACCAATCATCTCATTATGTAGGTGGCAGTTCCAAACACTGTGATATAAAGGACTCGTTTGACATCATCGCTGGCGATGATGTCATCAAGTTCCTTAAACGGATTTGTGTGGATCATAAAATTTAATTTTGTTTAAAAGATTGTCAATAATTATCATTGACATAGATTTAAACAAAATATTTACATTGTGCTGGACAGACGTCATTTGCCTGATAAAAAAAATGTAGGTAATTTTTAGCTGTCCTGTGAAACTAAAACGTGTTCAGATATGACTAGTCACTGGGATGAAGTTACGTTATGTAATCATGCTGAGACCAGTGCTGAAGGCTGTGCCATAGAAGTCTATTAATATTTAATGTACACTGCTTAATTAGATTGCAAGGCTGGTGTTGGCGGGGATTAGGCTTAATGTGATACGAACAAACAAAACCGATAAACATATGGTTACATGTAAAACTGTCCAAAGAGTTATTTATTTATTTGGCAAACATGTTTGGGATAATATGATAATTTGGTAGGCATTTTGGTTTGATAGGCAGGGGCTTAGCCAGAAAACAAAAGTACATGTATGGTGTCCAAAATGGTAATTTTGCTTCACTTTACAGAGCTTCCACAGTGGTACCACAGATTACTATAATGTACATGTACATGTACCATGGTTTACCATAGATGTACCATAAGAATAAGATACTACAATGTATCATAGTTTGCCATAATTTTACTATAGACTTTTGTGGTAAACTATGGTACATTTTCATAAGGAGGTTAAGTAACTGGGTGTCCAATTTTTACAGTTTCCCTATCTCTTGCATGCTAAAGTTTCTTAAAACAGGGTGTCTAAATGAGGCAATTGTTCAATTCTTATTCAGGGTGTCCAAAAGACAGGTGGACACCCCTCTGCCTAAGCCATTATGGGTGGGAGCTTATGGGCCCCGGTGCTATTGGAGATTAGGGGCAACCTGAAGAAGAATTGTATATTTTGCACCATAGAGTACACATGTCCTCTTGTCATTGTTTGTTACCAGTGTGCTGGCTTGCTGTGGTGTGGGGGAAATATCCTTGAAACCCTGATCCACCTAACAAATAAATAAATAAATAAATTCATTATAATTCTAAACCAATACTTTTTACTCCTTAAAAATAAATGTTAACACAATACAAATATATAAGCATGGATTCCTGTAGGTTAAACCCTCTGGCTATGGGACAGTTTGTCCTGAGCTCAGTGATAGATTCTTTACTTTGCACTAGAGGAACATTGATTTTATTACATTGCAAACACTTCACTTTATGATTGTATTTACTGTTGTAGTACACCCCCATCTGATAATGGCATGCCCTTAAAGCATTCAATGGAACACCAATCAATTGTGTGGTTAGAGTCAGTATGTACTGCAGACATTGATTCAGTTTTCTATTAAGCAATCTGTAAAAAAAAAATTGAAAAATTTTTGCTGAAGTTTTTGTCTTCTTGTGTTTCCAATATTGAAATTTATCAACTAAACAAGTCAAAGTCCAATTCAGCCCATGATAGATATAAAACAAATTTCAAATAAGACGTTCAAAGAATTTTAAATAAGAAATAAGTTTACCATTTACAGATGCTAGTGTTATGAGGTTTGTCGGTAATTCAGGGTGTGGTTTTTACGAGGTTTTGCCATATTGAATCAAGGAACAGTGTGAAATGCAAAACCTGTTGTCATATAAGTGAAATACCCTTGAGTTCAACGCTATGGTATTGTTTAACATGAAACTTTTTGTGTACAATTTTTTCAAAATATTTTTCTAATGGAGACAGGGAAAATGAAGGTGAACTACACTGATGCAAGTCATCTTCATGTCACTCTCTGTAAAAAGTCCATAGTTCCGCCGGCTACTCGCAAGTCCCGAGAATAATTGTTTTGAAAAATGTTTACACTGTTTGCCTTGTGTATGGCGATGTATTTCTAGGTAATCCTGGAGCTGGATCTATTTTTATCTTAAACCTGATTGGAAAACAAAGTGGAGTAGAATTAAGGAACGAGTGAAATCAGTTGTTTATGAAATGGGATAGGGTGCTGAAATTCCTGCCATGACTTTAAGCTGACCCTTAAGGCTGTGGCTGTTATTGGGCTTTTGGATAAAGGGCGTCTGTAGTAGGGGTTGTATAGTTGGATTCAGCATTGATCCAGAAGCCAGCTGAATGGAGAACGGTAACTGCAATTCTAGCTTAATGCTTAAACCCTCTATCTTAAATAGCTGTGATTAATCAGAAAGTCTAGGAGGGTAATCAAGAACAGATAGTTATTTGGAGATAACCACCTTGTGATAAACGGGCTAATTATTCAGTATGCCAACAAACTGTGTGTTACAACGACATGTCTCTGCGACTCACTATGTCCTGACCCTTCACGCCTAGTCTACAAATGGGCCCTGTGTTTGACGGCATTAATTCTACATTCTGATTCGGGGCTATTGTTTTTCTAGAATAACTCCTTGCATGTCATTGTCTATGACTGTTGTAGTCAAAGGCTGTAATTAATGTACACGTATTCGACTAATTTCATGATGCGTGTAGCTTTTGGCTCAGAAAATGTCTATTAAAAAAAAAAACACCAGTTAGAAGATGTTTAATGAGGCTTCAACCAAACACACTACAATTCATTAAAAAGGCTTGAATTGAAAATTTATTTAAAATGTAAAACATCTGTTTAAAATAGTGTAATCTGCATTCTTTCGTCTGGTTTTATTTGCAGAGGGTTGTGAGTTAGCTTCCTGTTGTCTGGTGCTCTTAGAGCTAATGGGCAACATGAAACCGATCTGTGTGGGATGTCCAGTATTTGTCCGGTCTTGTGTTTGTTTCCAGTGGGTGGTTTCCTTCACCCATTGTTCTGACCGCTGTCATGTGAGTGAAATAACCTTTGGTACGAGGTTTAACCCCAATCCAACAAACAAGCTTATTTATTTTTCTTATTTTGATCAAATTACAGTGCGAAAGCCAGGTTTGGTTTTGTGTGGAGTGTGTTTTATAGCTATAACTTTCTTAGGGGGGAGTCTACTTATTATAGTTTTGCACTGTAAACCTATTGACCAAAGTTTACATTTCTGTGGAAGTTTGAGAGGAATGCAATATCATCATTTTAAAACTGAAGATTTAGGTTTTTTCTTTTTTAAACTGATTAATTATTTATTATTCCATTACATGAAATATATTTTCTGCCCCTGGCTCATGACATGGTACCATCTTTTCAGCATAGACACAGAATAAATTTCTTCTTGAATGCGTGTTTGTTTGATTGCGGTTAACGATATACTTTGGGTTACATGTACATGTATATTTGACTTCTATGGAATCCCACGTTGTCCCAGTGGTTGCCAGAAGGAAGCCAACTATTGGCTTTTCACACACTTTCTCGCGTTACTTGTCATCTACAGGCAGTCAGCCAATGTGTTATCTTTAAAGTCACAGGATGTTTTCCATAGAATAAATGATAATAAAGCCATTGGTGTACCTTAATGGGATAATCACAAGTCAAAGACACGAGTTAAATGGCTTCTTGTTGCACCTTTACTAGGAGAGCACCACGGAAACAGGAGGCTCCTTCCTGACTACCTACTGTTTACTGGAGAGCAAACAGTTCCCATTTAATAGTTGTGTTGTTGCGGGGATTGGGTGTTACAGTGCTCCACCGACCTATCAGATTGGTGAAATAGCCTGCAGCAAGATGTTAAAAACCATCCAACAAACCAACTAACCCTGTTCTCCAGAGTTAATATCAGTCTTATTCTTCACTCAATCTTTCTGGACTTCGATCAGCTTTCAAGTCTCAGTCCAGGTGTCCTTTACAGCCCAATTTCCATGCCCACCACTGGTAGTTGGTAAAGTCTGTAAGCCTTATGGTCTGCACTTCAACCAATCAATGACAATTACAAGTCATTCCTTTAGAGACCTCTGCAGCTTGGTCTAAATGCACTTACTGTAAACACCCGAATGATTCCAGTAAAATTGTTGTGCAACAAGCAGGGTTGTATCTTAGGTCTTTTAATATCAATGTGGCAAGGACGGTCCTGTTTGAATTGTATATAAATTAAGCTTATTTACAAATGTACATGTATGTAATACCCTAGCTATATTAGAACATAATGGAAGACAGTGAATCCTTGCAATGACTCCAAGGGTTAATCTCGGCCACGTCTATCCAGTGTCTTAGCTAGTATTGGAATTCTGCCTGTCACAAATTCCTGTTCTGAGGAATTTTGCCCGTCCAAATTTTCAATTCTCCTATCTTTCCCATGTTAAAATTCAGAATTTCTACTAGTCATTTTAACCATTTTTAGAAATCTGGGTGTCCCACGGGACAGGTGGACAGGTCTCTAGCTTAAAGAATATGCTTCTATCCGTAAAACTTTTTATTAAAGCGTCGGGCAATTGTTGATGCCTTCCTCCAGCCTGTTACTCTGAAAGTTTAGATACGGCATGAATCTTAAATGTCCTGTGATTATTTTGAATTTTGTCATTGTTTGACTTTTTTGATTTCGGGCTGCCATAACTTCAGGAGTGAAATAACCTCAAGTATGGCTGGCATAAAACTCTAAACAAACGAACATAAATTTTAATTAATCAGTTGAGGGATTGACCCTGAGTCAGGTACTGACGTAATATAAAAAATAGACCTTTTTTCTACAACAAGTGGCCCTCGTGATGAAAGGTAACAGGTTAGCACAGTGTCCCTGTCCTGTGAATGGGCAAGGTGTCAGGCCTGGGTGTCATATGGACTGATATCTCTGTGTCGAGGCAGCTACATGTACTTTCAATGGCAACACTTGACTCCACCATACAACTTGGAAGCATGACTGTACCAGATTCATGTATTTTTATGTCAAATTTGTGAAGATTTTTATAATAAATTATTAGGTCATTTACCTTTTTTAGGTTTTGTCTAATTGCAGAAGTATGCGTCTACCCCCCTGTCCCTTAACGCTTATACATTGCCTGGTCATTTTTAATCAATTAGGCAGTCCTTATTGCAGTCCTTATTGCGTCATATTAACAATCCCCCACGTTTCATTTATACAGAACACAATAAGCCAATTGTCCAATTAGCTTTCAGTTTGCATTGTATGTTATATGCCATTAGGCCGGTCAGTTTGTTAATAACGTTCATGACTTTTGTCCAAGAGGTTCAGTGAAGGGAGCCTCTTGCAGAGAAGTTTGAAGAGATGCAGCTATGTTGTACATTTTGTAATGTTATCATGTAGTTTTGGCCAGAGCAAATTGTATATGCCAATATGGTCAATTAAATTACAAACTCCCATGGAAAGTGGGATTAATTTAAAAAAAGAATTTATGAGCCTGATTAATCTGGAAGAACATTATTACCTGTTTGTGAGAATGTTTTTACATAATTGTGTTTAAAATGATCATGATAAATTTTAAAATTCTTGCCTAGAGTCTTGCCTAGAATGTTAAACATGATACCAAAAAGAAAAATTACTTTTTTCATACAAGCTCTCTGGCTGGTCAGTATGTTTTAACACATTCATTTCCTAACAGAGTAAAGAGTTATGAGTGTTTGTTTTATTGTGGTTATTTACTGTTGAAGAACGAATTTTCACTGCTGTCATATTAATGAAATTCGTTTGATCCACAGCGTTGAACACCAATTAATCAATCGTCTACACATGTATACTATAAATATGCAAATTCACCACTTTGTAAAAATTGTTGTTGTCTGAAGCTGCTAAATTAATAAAACATTTATCTTTGGCAAAACAATTATCCATAATTAAGTTTTCCTTGTGGTATTTTTGTACATATTGTTTGAAGTTGGGCTAATATTTATGACTTCATTGCATTTTGATGGATTGTAGCTTCCCAGCTGAAAACCTTGTTTTTCGATTTTTTTTGCGATGAATTTTTAAAACTAAATATGCAAATAACAAATATGTACACAAAAAATAACAGCGTATCTTTCATGATTGATTCATAGTTGTTGGTCTGTTACCACTTATTTATGCAAACACGAAACCCAGAGCGAAAAAAAAAGCTCCCGACAGTTAATGGAGGTAAGAATGAAAAACTGTAATTAATTACCCTAATTCCACCTCTTTGTTTTCCTCTTTCTTCAAGTTTTCCAGTTTTGCTCGAGATTTAGATTTTTACCAATATTTGCCAATTACACGTACCGTAAATTTTCAAATTATTAAAAATTGAAAAACGCCCAAAGTATTCAGCAAGATAAATAAAGCAGCTTGAAAGTATTATTTTGTTATTATATTATTATGTTATACATGTAAATACGATTATAATGGCCCTGTGTTTGTCCGTAGCTATAGAATACATTAGATCTTGTCGGAAGACGAGAATAACCAGGGGCAGGGAGGTTTGTGGGTGTTTCGTGTTGCCCTTATATGCTCTTGGAGATAAGGGGCAACAAGAAACTGATCTGCTGGTGGTGTCACACATGTAGTTTTGTGTCTTTTGATTATCCTGTGTTGTGCCCTCTGACAAAAGGCAGTTTGTTTGAAGAGTAGCACTACTGTCTTTACTTAGCACTGGAGGAAAATTAACTGTCCAACATTATGGAAACCCTTCACATATTATTTGTGCTAGTGTCAATTATTGTTGGAATACACCACCGTCAGGCCCATCATATATAAGTGAAATACCCTTAAGCACGATACGATGTTAGCCCTAATCAAAGAAACAAACAATGACTTCTTATACCAATGAATATTGATGGGAATTTACTGACACCTTGGAACAATCCTGGCACTATATAACTATTTAAAATATTAGGTAAGGTAAGTTGATAAAAATGACAATATGTATAAGCGAATGGAAATATATATATGTAAAAATCATGCCGATGGAGAAGTGATTTTTTTACTTCACTGCTACTCAGGCTGCTTAGCCAGAAATCTAAAGTACGGTGTCCAAAATTCTCATTTTGCTTCACTTTTCAAATAACTGAGTGTCCCTATCTCCTGCATGTTAAAGTTTCTTCAAACAGGGTGTCCAAATGAGGCCATTTTTCACCTCAGGGTGTCCATTTGGACTGGTGGACACTCCTCTGCCTAAGCCCTTGCTGCTACTGTATATGCTATAGCCAGCACAACTTTAGATAATATTTTTTAACATCAGTTGCCCAGTATTTTAGCCATCCTACATGTTAGCAAACATGTAGCTCATGATTAGCCCAAAACAGTTATCTTGTGGACATCCCGCTACAACCTGTGACTGCATGTCTAGACTAGAAATATGTAATAAAGGTAGATATCTGGAGAAATATTTATCGGCTTAAATTTCTGTCAGAAATTTTTAACTTTTCCATTTGTGATTATTGGGATATTTACAAATTTCCATTTATGGATTAATCTGATTAAATTCAATTTGATAATTTTTCGTATTAAAGTGTTGAATCAGCTGTCAGGGCGTCCACAAGGTCACAGCCGCTTTCTGATGGATGGGCGGGTGTCTTTCAATTTCACAGCATCTTGACATAGTTAACAGCAAGATCTCGCCACAAATCCTAACTACCCCTTTCCTGGAACGTCCTGTGCTATCCGCTGTTTTCCAAATCAAGATTGGTTTTCGCACTAAAAATCCCATCGCTTGACTCTTTTAAGATAGCCGCTTCATAAATCGCGTAATCAGACCTCCAGCTATTAGTACGGTAATGAAATAAATCCTGCGCACTTATTCATAAATCTTTCTTATTAAGCTAAATGTGCTAAATTGGCTTGTACTTTTCAACCTGCGTTTGGCCTCATTTTTTAGCTTGTATGGAATCCTCCCAATTTATGAGGATGAAGGCTGGTCGTTTTCTCATTGAGAAGAAGTTTTTAAAAATATTAAATTAGCTAAAATGACAAGGTCACTTTTAAATTTTCTTTGCATGATTACAGATCCACTTGATCAGTTGATCTGGAAACTTTCTTCTGCTCAAAGAAGTTTGAGAATAACAACAACAACAAATGATCTGCCAGAATGTTTTAAATTATGGTGTATGAAAGTTGAAAGATATCTTAAAATTTTTATATTTTAATACTGCGTTTAATCGTGGTAATCAGTGATAATTATAAGCCCTAATTTTGGGAGACTGTTTCACTTGAGACATATGAGTTTTATAGTAATCTTTACTTATAAAAAAAAAAATGTGTATCTATTGTTGAAAATTGATTTTATATAATAGGTATTTTGAGGAAATCCTAAATATTAAAAAATGATGCATACAAATTATAGGTTAATAATTCAATTAAAAGGTGATTTGATGGCCTTCTTTGTGAGCTCTGGTTAAAATTAAATTCAGATAAAATGTTACATATTTTAAAAGGGAAATACTGACACTATATTGGAAAACTTGTTTTGTATTGAATTTGGAAGGTCTAAATCTATATTCAGCCCCACCAAAACAATTTATATTTATCACTAAATAAAACAAAACGGGTTACATGACTTATTTCATAGTGGTGTTGATGTGTTTGTTTATATGTACCGATGGAGTACAGCATTAGCATATAAGTGAAATACCTTTTTAATCAGTCCGAACAGATGCCTATTGATTGCTTAAATAGTGTGAGAGTTTAATGTGAAATGATATTCGATAGCCATCATAGGTGTATTAGGCTTTGTGTTGGCATGTTGTGTTGACCAGTATTAGGTATGTTATGTTTAAATTATTGATTTCCACTCCGTCTGCTAAATTTTCTCACCTGGATTCTACCTGTAATTAGCTGTTTCTTTGTAAGTTATTGATGAAGCTACCCCTCGTTAACTATGACAGACTGATGAGAACAAAATGGCCTGTGATCTCGAGCGTCTAAAAACCAAGCTGGTTAAGTGTAGTATAGATGTAAATCTCCTTGGAGTTCTACTAGAAAAATTTAGTGAAAAAACTACTCTTGAGGCCGATTGCTCGAAGCGCTATTAAATTAAATCCGGTATTAGATGACGTCACACCATGTTGAAGATCTATCTCTAATCTGCTATAAGAGATTTAATCTGGTGTTACCAGCTAAACGTCTTGCCAGCAACTGGTCCCAGAAGATTTGCCAAATAGTCTAGTGTACACTGTATGTTTAAAGGGATCATTGAAGATCTGTGTTTTAAGAGAGTGTTCATTGCTCACAATCTGGTGTATAGCTATGATCTAGGTAGCTCCTTGGGTACATATTCTCCCGCCATTCTTGTTCATACGGGTACATGTGTCTCACAGTGTCTGTAAAATAAATAAAATTCTCTCACTCCGTTAAATGAAAAAAAAATAATACTAAAAAAAATGTATCATGGTTTGTTCCTTACTAGTATTTCGTGGAAAACAAAATCTGCTTTAAAGTCTTAGTTATAAGTCTGAAGCTTTGAATATCAATAACTTTGTGCAAATATATTTATGCAAATCAACCTTCTGATAATCTTGCTAATTTTTTAGAAAATGCAAATGATAAAAAAAACTAAAAAGCTTTATAAAAAGAGTTTTGTTTGACTATACTTGACTGTTGACTCAATTTTAAAAATATTTTTGAAAACTGTGATTTACATGAAAGTAGAATGATAGTGTTTCACTTTGCATGCCATCCTTGCTTGAGATATTTCCATGTCGAAAAACCCAAAAATAAAATTGATTAGGGAATTTAACGTAGACCTTTCAGTTCTGGGAACAGGGTAATCATGTCTATACAGTTCGACCCTCTTCGTTTACTAATTGGCAATCTGATCTAGTCTTAATTGTTTATTTAAACGTGACAGAGTAATCAACAGCAGGTGGAAATTCCACCCAAGACAGTCGTGCCTTCCACACTTTCCCCAAAGTAATGTCTGGGGGTAATGGCCGACAATTGGGTTAGTTCAATTGGCCAACCGTAAAGAATGTTTTATAACCTTTTTGCAATTACAAGTCTTATAACCAACTCATTATGTGATTGATTTGAAGGTTGAATTGAACTGACATTTAATGCAAGCTCAGCTTGTAGATTATGGTGTCAACTTGTTACCGGATTTTAGTCCAAATTTTAAGTTAACTGGAGATAAGATTGATAGCCATGAAAATAACCTTTTTTAAAACTTAATTTCTTTCTATTCAGAAAAAACACTCAGAAGGGGGACATTAGAATCAACTGCTCCTTTAGCACTTTTTCATAGAATAAAATTTTCTTCTGTAAACCAGTAATGTACATTGTTACCACAGATTAATCCAAAAGGTTAAAAAAATTGAACATATATTTCCTGACCATCGGCCGTCGGCTGTAGTTTAGTGGTTAGTGTGTCACCCTACTAAACCTACTTCGATGTATTGCTCTGACGGGTTCCAGTCTGTCTGCGACCTTCAGGTATATCAGTGAGTCAGACATTGTGGCTCTGGCAATCATCAGGATGGATTTTATAAGGTTTCCTCTCAGTTTTCTGCCATATTTAAGCAAGGAACAGTGTAAAGTGGAAAATCCGTCATCATATAAGTGAAATGCCCTCGAGTACAACGTTAAACCCCAATCAAACAAACATATACTGGGAATATTCAGAGAAACTTTGACACTCTTGATGAAGACAGTTCATGGTTTATGACAATATTATTGTTTTGAAGATTAAGGAATGATTCCTTTTAAATGCAGAAAATATTTTTAATATAAACTTATTTGTTTAAAAAAAAACTTGAATTTGTAAGTGTCTGTAAAATATTTGTGTACAAAAATGTGGAAATTTTAAAAGAAATCGTACCATCTACGCAAAGATAAAGTTATCGATTAGGGACCTTTTTTAAGAAATATTTGATTTTCCATCTCATGCATGCAATATTTTACATGTACATTGAAGTAAATAATAAATATAAATAGTATGAAATGCCACCCATTACTCCTTATTATGGTTTTTACGCTTATAAATATTAAATTATATCAAGAACACATGTACCGGTACATTAAACTAAATAATAAATATAAATGTGTTGTGTTGATATAATTTAATATTTATTAGCGTAAAAACCATGATAAGGAGTAAAGGGCATTTTGTACTACTAACCAGCATAGTCCTTAAATACCCTTGAGAATAACATTAAATACAAGCAATCAATACATCAATCTAACAAAACATTTCTACCATATGTTTACACCATTCAACTTGGAACTAAGCCAACAATGTATTCTAAACTGATCATTAAACAAGTTCAACTTCTTAATAAATCAATCTATAATCATTTGACCTGATTTGTTTGGTTTCATATTAAGTAGAGAAGTATCGTGAATTCGAAATATTATCTACGATGATAGCTGGATTTAATAATTCTATATTATAAATCATCCCATATTGAATAAAACTCAGAATGTTTTTTGCTGCTCTTAGATACGGATTCTAATGATTGATTGGCTTATCATGAAGTCAGCATTTCTATCTGATGACCTGATTGGTTCATTGGCCATGGTCATATGAAAGGAAGTAACGTCTCAGATAACTCTGCGAAGGATTCCATTTCACAGGTTAATTTGTCTTGATAAAGGTTTTAATTAAAACACTGCTCCAAATGCTTTGTTTAGCAAATCAAACGTGACCAAACTGCAAAGGATATTTTCAATATGTACTGGATCTCGAAATCTTCTCAACCAATCTTTTCATATTCAAATTTTACGCCTTCATGTTCTACCCACGCTGGGAACAAATAAACCAGATTCTCAGACTGTTTTCCTCAACGTTATAAAACACTAAATGTGTAAATGTATGGAAGACAAGAAGCATCATCTCTGATCAAATATGAATGAGTTTCCTGACAATCTTTCAGCTATTCAGCTTTTTCATTACAATGTTTACATATGCTAGAAAATTGCAAGCATTTGATTGTTTTGGAAGTGATAACATTGGAATGATGAGGTTTATTGTGACAAACGAAGCCATTAGCGATATAATACTTTTCTGTTTCTTTGTCAAGTGTTGATATTATATAAGCAAATGGGGAGAAACAAAGCACAAAGCTATTGCCCCCTTTAGATTCCAATGCTTGTCATCTTGAGGTCTTTTCTGTTTTCTATGTGCTTCTTTTATAGGAAACATTTGGAGGCTATCATTGGACCACAAATCCGTAGGTCAAAGTCTGATATCCATATTTACTTGTCTGTTGAAATGACAATGTCGCTAAGTGTTTGCGGAGCACCATTATCTCTACCAAATAAGCAATAACAGTACTTCATAAGGCTCTATTCTCAGTCCTTTATGACCATACTTTCTCTCAGGTTTACGAGTCCATTGGCATTTATTCTGTCCAGAGTTATCTATGAGTGATGGAGACTGGGTGAGACGTTGCCTTCATTGTTGTTTCTGTCAGTTTCCCATCCATTCTCTCATAGAGTTGATTGTCGATGCTGGATGGAATTGGCGAGTTTTGCGACACATTCATTGATTTTGTGATCAAGAAAAGGACATGTGTTGGAGGTTGCCTATGAATATAAGATCCCACTTTGACGGGAGGTGAAATATCCCCGGGACCCCAGACCATATTAGTTTGCTCAGGAATTCCCCGCTCTTTGTAAAATCAACCTAAATAAATGTGTTTTATCTTAATCGAGTAAAAGTTGCCGCTTCCAGCGATGATAGATCGTCTGTGGAGTTTTTCCACCCTCTCAAGCCTGCAAGGGTGAGGGGTACAAAATAGATATTCTGACTGGTGGCTGTATCTTTCTCAAAGGACACTAACACTCTGCTCCCGGGAAAATTAAATTCACAACTTTTTTGAGGCTGCTTTGTGTTTTGTTGGCTTCAAGGTCTGACGGAATTTGTAGTAGAGTACACAATGTCCTGTCTGATTGATCGGTATAGATCTCAAGGGACCAAGCCCTAGCTTGGTGTCATGATTGAATGAATTCACAACCTCTCCTGATTGGACAAAGATTTTTTTTTATCCTTATAGATTTTGGAATCTAATTCTTGCCAATTTTTCATTCTTCTAGCAATTCTTTCATGGAAGTATATCTGGATTCAAAGTTACGACCTACTATTAAAGGGATAGAATCCTACAAAGTTATCCACACAGTTCTCAAGCTTTTAATGCTGTCCAACTTTTATTTTAAAACAGTTATGAGTCCCAAAAACATTGGTTGTCTTGGGAATGTCTAAAAATCTTAGCTCAAATATAATGGCCATCTGGCTTTCTGCTGACAGCTTTGCCAATGGAACATTCAAATCCCAACAGAGCAGTTTGTATATAAGCTTTCACATTACAGTAGTGTTCAGTTTGTATACCATCGTCATTTTGGTGAAATACCTCTGACCAGGGTGTAAAACCCTGATCAATCAATCATATGGACATAAATATTTGTAGCTGTATTTAAAAAAAGATGGCATATAACGCTAATCAATCAATCCCTCATGGATGTACATATTTGTAGCTTTATTTTCAAAAACAAAATGAATTACCTGTAGACACAAATTGTTTTTGATATGAATGTGCTCAATCATCTTCTTTGAACATAATCAATTTATATGTCAAATGCAGAGAAATTAGACATGATCAAAACTGGAGATCTGTCGGAAACTTAAGAATAAACACATTTTTTTATTCCACTAGATGAAAAAATTTTGATTGAAGTTTTTCCATTGCCACAGGCTTATTCATCTATCTTCTAGTCACCTAAAAGTAAATTCTGTTTCTTTGTGGTGGGGTTTGTATTCTCATTGTAAACTCCCTCTGGTAATTGCTGATGTACCTTCAGTGTACTAAGGTGTCATAGTATGAGTAATAATTCTCTAGCTAGTCTATCTCCAGACTCCTAATTAAGCAGACTAGAATGTTTGTCATAGCAAGACGAGACCCTCATCAGTTTAACTATTTTAGCATTGGCAAATCCATTAGGAAACTAGACTCATTAGTGGCCTTGTATAATAATAACATGGGACCATAGCTAGCGGCTTCGCTGCTTTCGGTTGTACAGTCATTGTACAGTACTGAGATATCCTCAAATTTGTAATATTATATAGTCATTCACCTAAATTATTTGACAAATAACTGGATATTTGCCTTGATGGTAGGATGTGTCCATTTAGTCTTACACTTGTACATGTACCACTGTGGAAGTTAAAAACACCCCACACACAGGCTTGAGATTTGTTAAAGAACTCAGGCATAGAGTACCCCCATTGCAAAGCATCACGATTTTTTTTGAGTAACTTTGATATCAAAGGCCTCAATTACAAAGTTTAAACAATCTTGTGCCAGTATGACTAATTTTTGGTTATACATGTATAAAGACATAGAATAGTATGGTATCACTGTATAAAATTCAGGTTTCATGCAGTGTACACCATACATTTATTTGTTTAAACCGAAAAAAAAAGAAAAAGATATTCTTAATACAAATTTATGTTTCTGCATTTAGAGAGACCTGTTTTGCCTCTACTTTGGAGAGAAATGGGGTAGCTCTCTTAACAGGAACCTTGAAAGAATTACCAGAGTAGTGTTTACCCTTGAATCCACATTGACCCAGTTGGATACAGGCAAAATACATTTTTCTCTGTTTAGATTTATGAAATATAATTCTGTCCTATATTTGGCTCTGGGCATGAATCACAGTATTATACTCTTCTTTTGGAAATAAATCATTTAGTTGGAGTATTTTATCATCGTTCATCGCCTTTATAGCATTACAGTGGTAAGCCGCATGATAATGGATACGGATGCTGACATATTACAGATGCTCTTCGATGTAACCGACTTAAGAGACGGCCCTCAAGCAATGTGTAGTTATACGTAAATTGTCCGATTAGCTGGCTACCTGGGGTCCTTGGATGCTAAGTCTGTTATATATTACCTGCAGATATAACGAGCTCTGTGATGAAATTGATTCCAGCCTAGTGTTTCAGGTACGCTATTAGAATGAATCAAGCTGCCTGTCACTGCTTGTGGCATTAAAGGGGCGCTTATTTGACAAGATATCAAGAACTGACAAGAAGCCTATCACGCAACGTCTATTTTACACAAACATTGGCTTTTAAAAGAAAGTATTAACTTCCATTGGCATACAGGATTATTATACATTTAATTTTGAAAGATATTTCTGAATTGAGTATTTCAAGTTTTTTGGAACATGTAATTTCATAAAAAAATTATATGTTTGACGAAAGTTTACTTTCACTTTCACTTTCACAAGAAAATGTATGCCTCAGATTTGGTTCAATTTCCTTTCATATATTTTCAAAACCATACTGCAAAATAAAGAACCTGCTATGTTAATTGTGTGTAGATATCACTTCATAGTAAAAATGTTAGGAAAAATATAAATGTCTTGTGTCACCTTTATGCTTTGTTTGTCAGATGAGGTTTAATGTCGTACTCGGATACTTTTTCCAGGTTCCTATCGGATCCCAAATTCATCAAACCATAAGCAGGGTCTCTACTCCGTTTCTGATTAATTTTAACTCAGATATTACGTAAATAGTTACGCATCGACATTAATTTGGACTGCTATTATTTTGGGCGCCCATATACTTTGCGGAACCAAATTGACTCTAGAAACTCCTATGTCAAGGCAGGCCTGTGCTGTTGGGGAGAATGTTTAGAACGGGGTTTCGGGTTAAGCAAACTTAATTTAGGAGGACCTATTTATAGGTTTCCCAAATTGTTTGCAGTCTTTGTCTTAATTTGAATTTTGCTGCTGATTTTGACAAATTTTGTCATCCGATAATCAATGAAGTTTGTGTTTTAAAGCAATTTTG